>CAKNWT010324746.1:0-15183 GCA_932066315.1 Andricus coriarius | reverse complement strand
ACAAGTGTCTAAGAATGGCCCTCTTCGACGAAGAAGGTGTAGATCTCAAAACGGTGAAGGTACGTGGTTTGGCTTTCGCGGATGACAAGATTGTTATGGCAGAGTCAATCGAAGACTTACAAAGAATGTTGTACAAACTTAATACAAGCATGAAGAACATGGGCCTCAAAATTAACGTAAATAAAACAAAGGTAATGATATTTGAAGGAAAAGGTCAGAAAACAATATGCAACATTGTCCTAAATGATGAGAGATTAGAGCAAGTTGACAAATACATATATTTAGGTAGCCTATTCACTAGCGACGGAAAAATAGATGGGGAGTTAGATAGGCGCATTAATGAGGGTAAGAAGGCTATCGGTAGAGCAGGGTCCATTCTCAGAGATAAAAATAAATCAAAAGAAACTAAAATGACTGTATATAAAACCTTAATTGTACCACCTATACTATACGGTAGCGAGACATGGGCATGTCAAGAAAAGGACATGAGTAAACTTAACGTGATTGGTATGAAAGCTCTGCGCATAATATGCGGGAAAACACTGATGGACAAAGTCCGAAACGAGACGATCCTCAAAGAATGTGGTACGGGGGAGACACTAGTAAATATATGGGAAAGAAATCAGTTAAGGTGGTTCGGACATCTTGAAAGAATGAATAATGAACGACTGACCAAACAGGTGTATAAAGGTGAAGTACATGGCACAAGGCCCAGAGGTAGACCGCCAGAAGCATGGATAGAGTCTGTAAATGAGACATTAATCCGAAGAGACATAAGAAGCCATGAAAACAGGAGAACTTGCATGAGAAGATGCATGGACGTAGAGGAAGCAGGCCGAGAATGCCAGAACAGAAAAGTTTGGCGACAGATAGTTTATAAAAAGAATGTGAGTAGAGTGAATGACGCCTGAAACAATGACCTTGGATACTAATGGGCCCAAGTGGGGAACCACACATAACAATTTTGTGAGGCTTTCCACGTGGGGTGATCGCTAGAGAGATTGATCAGCAACCTGGGTCGGAGCAGTGTTGCGGAATGAACGTGTTGTTTAAATAAATAACGCGAGCACTCTAGATCAATCTAAAATCAATACCTTACACCTATATACCTATCTACCCTATACCTATATACCCATCCACATACTACTATTTTCCAACCGAGCAATTCACGCCTACCCCGAAAGGGAAACGGCTTAATGGTATAATAAATAATAACAACTCGGTCGTTCGGGTGTACACCTATTTCTGATTAAAATATACTTAAGGATATTTTAATGACTTCAGAAGATTTCACTGAATTTAGGAGAATTCAAATGACTTCAAGTGACTTCGGGTGAATTCACGGGACTTCATGTGAATTCGAATGACTTCAGATATTTCAGGAGATTTCAATTAACTTCAGAAGAATTCAAGTGACTTCAATTGAATACAAACGATTCAAGCGACTTCACGTAAACTCACGTGACTTTATGTGAATTAAAATGACTTCAAATATTTAAGGAGATTTCAAGTGATTTTAAGAGATTTCAAGTGACTTAAAATGACTTCATGTGAATTCAAATGACTTCAGATATTTCAGGAGACTTCAGGAGATTTCGAATAACTTCAGGTGAATGAAAATTATTTCAAATTACTTCAGCATAATTCAAGTGACTTCAAATAAAAATGATTACTTCAGATATTTCAGGAGATTTCACTTAACTTCAGAAGAATTCAAGTGACTTTAATTGGATACAAATGATTCAAGCGACTTCACGTAAATTCACGTGACTTTATGTGAATTAAAATGACTTCAAATATTTAAGGAGATTTCAAGTGATTTCGAAAGATTTCAAGTGACTTAAAATGACTTCATGTGAATTCACGTGACTTCGTGTGAATTTCAAATTACTTCAGTTTTTTGGCAGATTTCAGGAGATGGCAAGTGACTTCAGGATAATTGAAATGATTTCAAGTGACTTCAGGAGGATTCAAGTGATTTCAAGTGACTTTATGTGAATTCAAATGACTTTACATATTTCAAATTACTTTAAATATTTTGACAAAAAAATTTTGATTTATATAATTATGCATTATCATTATTATTCACAAATAGCACGTATCTTAGATGAATTTCTCTAATCTTTTGTTTCCTTCTGAATGATTCCAATTTGTCTTTTGTGCGTGTTTTGGGAATGCCCCCGGTTATTTTGAGCAGGGAAAGAAAAAAATCATACAACGCATTTTTGAGAACACCAATTTTATCGTTTTTATCGTTTGAAAATCACATTTTGTTAAAACAATTGAAGATCTGAATAGTAGTTTATAGTTATAAATTATTTCCTTCCAAATATTAATGTAATTATGCTCTCACAAGGTGTTTCAAGTATGTATGTCAACAATTTTTTTTCAAACATAGAAACAATCGATAAAAATCGAATAAAATGTCATTTATTTAAACGAAATATAGCATTTTTTCAACATTTTTATTTAGTTCAGTAATAATGTGAAGAACAAATCTTATGAGATTATTATGGTTCCTAAACTTCAAAGCGGAGACTTATAAAAATAAAATTATATAAAATTATATATATATATATATATATATAATTAAAAAATAAGGTTAAACAACCACCGTAGGGTCTCACTGGGAGCAACTGCAATCAAAAAAATGACACCGGCTCCCAGTAGGACCGCGGTAAATCACATTCATGGCCACGTCTCAAAACCGTGAGATGCGTGGTCCATATATATATATATATATATATATATATATATCACAATATACGATTTTGTATTTTCTTTACCACATTTTTTACATTATACATGGTAAACATCTGGTAAGGGTATAATTTTACAGACGCCTTCAAACAAGCCAAAAATATGATTCTAAATTTTCCCACTGAACTTTTTCATGTAATCAAAAGCAGCCATGTTTGACTTTTTAAAACTTGTTCGCCCAAACATGGGTGATTGAATCAACTCGAAATAACAAATTACAGAGATTTCAAAAAGTACAAAGTTCCTTGCAGAATATTTTTGCTCCCACCAATAAATTTAAAAAAAATTGCAGTACGAGTCACCAGCAAAGCATTTGTTTTGCTTCTAATTTGATAAAATGATTACTTAATTGAAAAACCTACTAATGTTATGAATATTCTACCATATATTATGAAATTTAATTATTTCGAGGCTAAAGTATATTTGTACTAAATTGAAAATTGGTACATGAAAGACAATTTAGATACTACAAAAAATGTCTTCCGCTGCACGCTCGCGAAGTATGAAATGAAATAAAGTTACTGCTAACTGAACATATACTGTTCTTCGGTGAAAAGAGGTGGCACATGGATGTTAAGGAAAAGCTGTAAAGCACTATATGAGTTTCTGGATAGAATAATATTGAAGCCCGATATGCACATTGCAGGGAAATAAATGTCTGCAGAACGTAGGAAATGTAATAAACTAGAAGGGCGTCATTGACGGACGTACATTATTATTATAAAAAAGTATAAAAGTTTGCATTTACAATCCGTTTATTCCTGAGCTAAAAATCACGCAGTTCATTTTCAAACTTCGAAACTAGAATCTGTTAATTATTCGTCTGGGTATTGAGAAACTGTCTTGTTTTTGGATTACATTTCAAGCAGTGCAAGCAATGAATAAATATTTTAGAAGGTTAAAAGTACAGATCTACGGAAATAGGATGAAAAAAGTTTTTTGATCAAGATGATAACCAGAAGCTATCAAAGTATAAAGTGTAAAACTTTTATTACCATTTCGCTATAAACAGAATCTAAAAGATTATGTTCAATATTCTACTATTTGTAATAATTTACATACGTAAATAAAATGTATTAAAAGATGAAGTAGTAAAAAATATTCTTTGAAGGGTATTTGTCAAAATAATTTAAGTATCTCACTTTTTTCAGGAACTAAACTAACAAATAATTAATATTAGTACTAAATACAATTTCCACAAGACTTTTCTTTTCGAGTTAATACGATATTATTTATTTTAGAGAGATAACGTTCAAAAGCTTAAAACCTTCATAAGTGAAAAACTCTCACAACGTTTATGTCAACCTAATTTCAAATTCAGTTTTTAATACTATAAAATTTCAATTGTAAAAAAATGTTATGCGGGTTCGTTTTTTAGAAGTTTTTGAATTTGAATAATTTCTAAATTTAAAAATTATACAATTATATCTATCCACTTGTTTTTAATTAGACCATTTCAGATTAGAAAAAATATTGGAAAGCGATCATTTTTGCCATCTCTAACATTATATTTATATACAGTTTCAGTTAAGTATTCAAATTGAAGCAATTTTGAACATTAAAATAAATAAAGTAGAAAAATTGAAGTTAAAAATTAAATACTCGGAAACCTTGGAAATGAAAGTATTTAAAATATATAGAAACTTTTAAAAATCCACAATCAGAATTATTAAAATGATTTATAATTAAAAAATATCAATTCAAGAATTGTTTGTGAATTAGACAACTTCAGATTGCGAATATTCAAAATTCAACAATTTTGACTTTGAAAATGGTATATTTGTACAAGAATTCAATCTTTTTGATTTTCAAGCTTCTAAATTTTAAGCCTAAAATTGATTGCATTGTCCAGCTCAATTTAAAAGATTTAAAATCGAAAACATTTAAAACCTTACAATCCAGAATTGAGGGTATTTCTTATTGCACAGTTTAAAATTAAACACTTTGAAATTCATAAATTTAAAATTTCAAGCTTTTGATAGTGAACAGCTTTACTTTTGAATTGGCTTTGCTAACAATTTTCGAATTTTAATTTTAGAAAAGTAAGACATTTTGGAATTGAGTTTCTAAATGTAAGTTCTCCTGAATAATGGCAGAAATGAAAATAATATTCTGACACAGAGGAGAATTTCAAAACATGGTTACTATTATGAAAACAAAAAATAAATGCTAATGAAACTTACAAATTTGACATACTATACATATTTGAATAATTGTGACATAAATTTAGGACTGACTTCTCGCTTAATCTGTCAGTTAAAAGTAACTAACTATTAGGCAAGTGTACCCTATTAATTGTTAGTTAGATTTAACTAACTGATCGTAAAAATCAACTAAGAATTCTTTCATATAGAAATAAAAACGCAAAAAGATTTGAATAAGCTTGCCCCTATTGACTAACAATGAATTGAATAATAACTAATTGAAACAATCGCTTAATTTTTGCTCTTCAATTAATTTCTTTCAACTAATTCACAATTCAGAAATAAAGAAAATTGAATTAATTTCAAGTGGGGAATACTTTTAATGAAAATAAGGCAAAATTATTGAGTGTCGCAGTAAGAGAGTCTAAATTTAAACCTGTTTAAATTCTGTCTTATTTTTGGTGATTGGGCGCCCCAGTTTGTTCGTTTTCCGAATAAATAAATTCCCGTTTTTTGTTTCGATCGAATGAGAAAAGCTCAGTTTTCGCAAAAAAGAAAAATAAGTACTTGTTATAGTTATTAACTTTTTGTAAATTAAAAATTAGCCATTTCTCAAGGAGTCTTCAAGGAATTATTTCCGCTCATTGGATTCCAATTTCCAAACCCCCCGACCCCCTTGTATTGTGCCCGTCAAATGCCCTGAAAAATGCGAAAATAGCAAATTTGTGTAAAATTCATGCTAAAGACGGTATTTTTCTGAATTATTTTTATTGGATAAGTGACAAGTTTCCATGCATATTGAACTAATTTCCAAATGTATAAACAATTTTTATTACTTGTTTAAAAAATGGTTTCCAGTATATCGTAAAAAGTTACTATTTTTCGAGATAAATTATATAGTTGATGAATATTAAAAATAATATTTTTAGTTTAACATATTTTACAATTCTTTGAGCGATTCCTATTTGTATAATTTGTTCCACCTTAATGCAAAAAATTAGTAAATTCTGTAATTAATGATACATTTTACAAATTTTAAGAGTATTATTTTTTTGCTCAGGATATTTGGCAGTTATACAAATAATTTTTATTTGTTTTAACATATTTGTACCCTGTAAATCCTTGAAAATTTTTATCTATTTGAATTAATGACACAGTTGATGAATGTTCAGAGTGATTTTTTGTGTGAAAGACAGTTTGAAATTATTAAAACAATTGCTCCTTCTCATTGGAAAGATGGAGGAAATTCTCGTTTTTTCTAATCTCTTATACAATGTCGCTTATTAATCAGTTTTTTTAATATCATCGAAATCGGTCTGAAAAAGAACAATTCATACCGTAACTGAAATATTGTTTAAAAAGTGATTATTATTTGAGCGAATTATAGATAAGAAAGAAATAAGAAAAAACTGAATGATATGCGACACAGTGTAAAAGATTCGAAAAAAACTCGAATTTTTTCCACCTTTAATATGAAAAAGCACAAGTTAATGATTATTATCAACTGCGTAAATAATTGCAAACTGGCGTTTACAAAAATATTAATTTTAACATTCAATTATTGTGTTATTATTTTCAGAAAGTTGTAAGTTTCCAATATATATGGTAAAAAAATTTTTGAAGAAATGAAAATTATTTAAATAATTGCCAAATATATTAGACAAGAAATACTACTCTTCAGATTCTTAAACGGTATCATTTATCCCGAAAATAATAACTTTTCAATAATAAAAAAAAATTGTTTGAATACATAATAATTGTTTAAACAATTAAAAGTTTCTGAGTACGATACAAGGCGGAAATTATTTCTTGAACATTCCTTAAGAAGAGACTAAATTTTAATTTACAAAAAGTCAATAACAAGTACTTCTTTTTTCTATTTTTTCAAAAATTAGCTTTTCCCATACAAAATCCCATGTACATTTTAAAAGCTTGTAGGCACAGGTTACTTTTGACCGATTTGAAACAAGAAATGTGGAATTTATTTTTCAAACAAAAAAAAACAAATTGGGGGTGGGGGAAGTCGATCACTAAAAATGGAAAGTCGATTTTTTAGACCACAATAGTGGCACAGAATAATCTAACGAGACAGTTGGCACTGATCAATTTAATCCATCCAGTATTGCGAAGTTTCTGTCATGATGGCGCGTGTGGTATTCCGAGAATCGCTAAAGTGCCCAAAGGAGAAGTTAGCGGCAGTAAACCGTTATCTGACTTCCACACGGAGTCACTTAACGTCCGCAAAGACATTCAAAGTCCGCAACTACGGAACATCCAACCTATAAAACATTACCTGCCATCCAGCTACTTATAATAACGACATTAGTGCCCCATTCCGCATCCCTGCTTCATCTTTATCAACTCCTCCCTCTTTTATTTTTAATTTCCTTCTTGCCTCCTTTTCTGGAAAGCTATAAGCTTCCTTTTCATCCTCGCTTCCGTTTTCCCTCCAGTATTACTCTTGTACTCTTCTCATTAAGTGGAGCCCGTCAAGCGTCCCTGGCGTCTTTCTCCAATAAATAGTTCTTTCAACAACGACTTCATCGATGAGGATCTCGAAGGCGCAAATTTTTATTCAATGTACATTAGCGCTGCTAATCCGATTACGAAACGAGCCGGAGGTTATCTGCCGACGTTACGGATCCGCTGTTTCGTAGGAAAAGGGGTTGGGTGACGAGGGTGAGTTCGAGAAAACAAAAAAAAACAAAGGAAATAGGAGAGAGAGGAGCGGAGAATAGGGGAGGAAATGCTACCCGGCGCCGGTTGCAACAACGAGGGATACGTTAACCTCTTATAATCTGGTTATCGTGGCCTCGGCGAACGAACTCCAAGTTTCTCTTGTAATTTTCAAACTACTGGTTCGAATACTCCTGAGATTCAAAACACATCTGAGTGCTGAGTTTCGAAATAAAGGAAATATATGGGTGACTTAGTCTCCATATTTTTATTATTTTATCCTTTTAATGTCTAGTAACACATATTTGAGGCTCGTTTTAAAATTAGAAGCTGATTTAAAAGTCCAGTCCAATAAAAATTAAAGGGAAACTGCTGTTGTCTTTTACTTTTATTAGGGTAGAGATGATGGGAAATAGTGGAATTGTGTGGAAGGGAAATAAGGGAAAGCTGGGATGGGGGAGTAAGGGAAGTAGGAGGAGTAATGGTCGAGATGTGAAGGGGAAAGTGTCCGTGATAAGGGAAGTGAGGAGAAGTGGAGGTAGTTTTAGGGAGGGGAAGTATAAGAAGTGACGAAGGAAGCGACTGGAAGGGCTGGAATAGAAATCTAAGGAATAGGGGATGTAAGGGGAAGTGGAAGAAGCGAAAGTAGAGATAGGGGACAATGGTTAGTGATAGGAGTGGTAGTAGTGAAATGGAGGGAAAGTGATGGTGGAAGTGATAAGAGGGGAAGTAGGTTTGGGGAATCAGGGGAGAGAAGTAGTGTTAGTAAGGGTATTGCAGGAGAGAGAGAATATGAGTGGAGGTAGGAGGGGTGGGGAAAGAAGGGGATGGCGCGAATGAGAAATTTTAGAGTATGGGAACTGGGGAGAGTGTAGTAGAGGCGGGTGAGTTAGGTAAGGGGTAGCAGATGAGTGATTGTGAGTAGTGGAGGAGAAGTAAGGAGAGGTGAAGTAAAAGAGAAAAGTGTGGAAGAAGGAAGAAGAATGTGAGGGGAGGTGATGGGGGGGTGAAATGAGAGGAAAACAGAGAAGTGAGGGTGTATAAGTAGGGCAAGTAGGATAGGGCAAGTGAGTTGAAGTGATGATAGACGTTGGGAGTAAGAGTATGAAAATAAAGGGAGGCTGTGAGAAGAACGGGGAAGGAGGGGAATAAGAAGTGGGGTGGGAAAAGTATTAGGATTGGGGCAGGGAAATTAGGAGAAGTACGGGAAAGGAAGGGGGAACTGTGTATAGAGCAAGTAAGGAGAGGATAGTAGGGAAATAGAGGGGAAGTGAGAGGAAGAGAATTATGGATGGGGAAGGCATATATGGAAAGAAGGTGAAGCAGGGGGCTTAGGGGTGCAAGGCGCAAAATTTTAGTTCACAATGTAAATCATATATTCTCATCATATCTCACATATGGGAAGATTTTTCAAACATAATGATCAGTTAGAAATGGTGAAATTTCAAGATTCTACTTTAGAAAAAATAAAGGTAGTGAGGGGAATGGTAGAGAGGGGCGGAGAAGGGTAGTGCGGTACGGGAAATGAGGGAAAGTGCTTGGGTAAGTGTGGAGAGGGGAAGTAGGAGAAGGAAAGTGATAATAGTAGGGGACGAGAAGTTCGGGAAAGGGAAGTGAGAGGAAAGGAGGGGAAGTAGATGTATATAGGGTAAGTGATGGGAGGTACAGGAAGTGAGTTTAGAAGGAAGATCTAGAAGGTCAAGATTCTTTGAAGAATTACAATTTTTGAAATGTATTGTAGTGATATTTGTATGAAAGGGTATGTCAGGATAATAGCAGTTATTTGCATTTTTGTGCACTGCACCTTTATGACTCTAGGAATTTTCATGTCCCAATCCAATTTTGCTTAAGACAAGCCAGTTTTAGGTTATGAAAAAATCATGTCCCACATATAAGATGATTTTCAGCCGTAATAATCAGTCAGAAATCACAGAACTTAAATATTATATTCTAGAAGTTACTTGTATAATTTATTAAAAATGAGAACTTAAAAGAGGAAAAACTTTGATTTCAACCTCTACAACAACCATCAATTACAGAAATTCATTTGCATTCCTGTCAATTCGCGAGAATAAAAGCTCCAGCTCTGCTGAAGTAAAACACTGGAATTGTTTCGGGTCAGAAGGGTAAGTGAAATGAAATGAAATTTAAATTAAGTTCAATTAATTAAGCCGCTTTCCTCGTGGGAACTTTGCATACTCTCCTAGTAGTTATCTGTCTCTGACACAACCCGCGATTTCCTCAGGCTAGAAAGAGAAGAAAAATGATCTTTTTCTAGCACCAAATACGTACCTAATCTCTTTTAAATTAGTATTACATTCTGAACGTCCTGTATTTCGTCGGCAGGATTATTAAATTCCAACTCAAACCTCTCCTCGCTATAAAGTGCTTCTTCTGCTGGGCCATCCAGCGTGCCAGACCACTATTTAAAGCCTCCATAAACTCGATGTAGGCTCCATTATCGCGTTCCGGCACAGGACTCCACGCTTTTATCCTGTTTTGGGAGAGAGCGCCCTCGACTAAATTTTCCTAGGACTCTGTCCCACAAAGAAAAATAATTTATTGACTGCCCCGATAAAATTCGCTTTTTAAGTATTCAATTTTTATTCCATTGCCGGTTTTTAGCAGAACTTTTTCATTCAAAATTGATAGTCTTGACCAAAGTTTGATATATGAATTCCTTCTAACCCAATCCGAACCAATTCGATTCAGTCCGATGCAATTATATGATCCTTCTCAGTTCATAAACCAAACACTAAGTTCAATTCGAACTTGGATTCAGTCGGATTCATTTGGATTGAAAAGGATTGAAGGTTGAATATTTTCTTCGGATTGATTCGGATTAATTTAGATACTGTTTTTGGAATTATTTCTATCCGAAACTATGACCATCTTGTTTAAAAAAAGTACAATTTTATTTACAACTGGCAATCATGATTTGAATTAAATATTTTTTAATTTATATAACAATTTTGACAGCCTTTTTTCAAAATTAGGGTTCTTTTTTCTTGTTTAAAAAAAAGTTTGGATTTTTCCTACTAAATTTGTTTTGAAGAGTTGAAAATATTTCAAAGATTTGAAAGATTTTGAGGGATTTAAAAGGAATTTAACAGATTTCAAGGGATTTGAATTATTGTAAAGTATTTGAACAGCTTTCAATGGTATTCAGAGGATTTCCAAGGATTTTTTATTATCGTAAGGTATATTCAAAGCTTTTAAACATTTCATAAAATTTTAAAAGATTTTCCATACTTTAAGGCTGTCCAAGAAATTTCAAAAGAATTAATTAAGAAATTTAATATTATTTCAACGATTTCGAGGGACTTTAAGAGATTTAAACAAATTTATGAGACTGCAAAGAATTTCGTAAATTTCATAAAAATTTTGAAACGATTTCATAAGATTTTAAGATATTAAAAGATATTCCATTGGACTTAAGAAGATTACATTTTTTTTTTTAATATTTCAAAGAATTTTTAAAGGATTTTATCAGATTTTTCCAGGACCTTAGTTATTTTAATGGATTTTAAAGGCTCTCAAATAGGTATTTTAATAAATTTCGTAGGATCTCAACAGGTTTTATATGGCTTCACGTAATTCAAGGGATTTTAAGGGATATCGAAGAATTGACAAAATTTTATGGTATTACAAAAGATTCACAGGAATTTTTAAACGTTTAGAAAAATTTGAAGGAATTTCAAGAAATGTCAAAGTATTTGAAATTTTTTAGTTTTTTAGAGATTCCAAGGAATTTCCAAAAGATTTAAAAAATCTGCAGGAATGTCCAAGAATTCTAATGATTTTTATTAATTTAAAAAACTTGCATGTGGTTTTAAAGAACTTCTGAGAATTTTGAAAGATCTGAAAGGATTTTATAAGACCTTAAATTTTTTTGACGTTTTAAACAATTCCACGGAATTTTAAAATATCTTAACGGATTTTCTAAGATTTTCGAGGATTTCCATGATTTTGGGGGGATTTAAAAGCTGTTAAAATATTTCAATAAAATTTACAGAATTTTTAATTGAAAATGTTGCAAAATATTGAAAATATTGGAATCATAGCGATCTTCGTTGGTACGCTTTTTAAACTTTTCTAATGTGCAATAAAAATAAGCTTTCCATAATTTGCTATTAAGAAATTACCATGAATAATCACCATAATCTGCAATTAAAATTCAAATTATTGAATAAAGAAATGTATAATCATCAATATGAAAATTTTTAAATTATTTAGATTTACTGAAAATAAATGAAATTTGGAATAGTAGGGGAACCCATTCTACAGTAGACAATAAGCCTAGAGTAGATAATCATTAATTAAAAGTGTAAATATACCTGAAATAATTAATTTTAATTTATTAACACATATAGTCTCCTAACTAATAATTGGATTAAATCATTTATTTTGCATACATTAATATTTTAAATCAATGATTATTATCTACAGTACGTTCATTATCTACTGTAGGGTGG
The DNA here is from genome assembly GCA_932066315.1 of Andricus coriarius. NCBI lineage: Eukaryota > Metazoa > Arthropoda > Insecta > Hymenoptera > Cynipidae > Andricus > Andricus coriarius. The sequence goes on along the minus strand of CAKNWT010324746.1, from coordinate 3,128 downwards.
TCTTCCTTATTTATGTAAAAAAATTTGATATCACTATTCTTATTACACATAAATTTTTTAGTATGAATGATAAATTTAACGTTCCGCAGTAGAAACTTTCTCATATCAGTTTGAACCGTTTTTTAGAAAAATAAAAAAAAATCAATGAAAATGAGGGTAAATTTATATTTTCATATCAGAAAAAGCCCAATCAATTTTATTAAACAATTTCTGAGGCTTTAACTATGCAAAATTCAATTTAGTTTTCAATATCAAATTGACACATCTTAATCGCATCGAATTGCAAATTATTTAAATTTAAAAGTTTTCAATTTTAAATTATACAATTTTTTACGTTTTCAAATTATCCTATTTTACACATTTTAATCTAAATCATAAAATGTCGAGATTCATTTATTCTAAATAAAATTATTTAATTGTGAATGCTTTGAATTATAAATTATACAATTACAACTACCTCCTAAAGTAATTCTACAATTTTCAAAATTTGAGTCTCAAATTTTTTAATTTCAGGTTCTTTGATTTAAAATTTTTAAATTTCCAATTATTCACTTCCGAACCCTTTTTTAGAAATGATACAGGTTCAATTTCTTTCATACCATTTTAAGTATTGTCCTTTTTTTGAAAATTTTACCTAATCTAAAAATTGTTTGATTTAGAACTCTTTCAGTTCAAAACCGTTTAATATAATTTATTTTAAATTTCAACGTTTTCAATTGAAAATTAATAATTAATAATTATTGTTTCAAACATTTTCAAATCCCATAATATTTAAAAATTGTTTAATAATGGATTTTTGATTCCTCGGAGAGATCTCAAATTAAAACTATTGACATGCAGAATTTAGGCCCCTATACTGTTAGCTTTTCTTATAGTCTAATTTTCTCAGCGATGGCTCACACTGAAGGATGTAAAATTGAAATAAAATTTTTTATGTTAAATTTGTCTTTTTATATTAGTGATTGAAAATAAGAAAAATGCAAAAATTCGGAAAATGTGGCAGATTTTTTGTTAATATTTTGAAGGTTTGAGAGAAAAAGATGAATTTTCTGAACCTTTTGTAAAAATTTGCTAGTTCAAAAAAATGATTTTTCTATTGCGAACAAAATTTGTATCGAAAGAATAAAACTGTTGAAAAGTGTACATTTTGTTTGAGTTATTATTTAGTGCGTTTAGATATAAAATATTGAGTTTTTTTAGCCACGAGAACAAGAATAAATAAATTACATATAAAAGTTTATTAAAGTTCAATTTATGACATTTGTGTTGTTTAGTGTAATTTTGTGTAAATTTGAAAAGATATGCTGGAACTGGCTACTGCCCGGTCAACGCCATCCAAAATTTGGCTATTTTTTACATACTGCCTATTATATATAATTGAAAAACGTCACTCGAAATTGGCAAAACTTTCCTGAAATTTCTTGTCCAACAAATATTGAAGTTGTTTTGATTGTATAAATCATTTTATCTCGTAAGTCGAGGTAAAGTGAAACTAGGTACCTGCCCCGATTCACATGGGTACATTTGGCATCAGTGAAACTAAAATTTCGGGGGAATTGAAATCGGCACATCCGAAACGAGCAACCATTGCCGTTCACAGCAGACGCCAGCAGTATTTAAGCAACCAATTACGTCCTAGGGCGATATCGTACATGCTGATCGTAATAGAAGAGCGTCGACTGCACCATGCAGCCGGTTTATAAATTTCATACGATTGCCTGAACGGTAGGTCTTATCAACTAGAGTTTGCAATCGGAGATTACCATTTTCATCGGAAGAGGAAAAAATGCTCAACTACATCAGTCGATTCCAGTAATGCCACCACCATTGCCCTGATTTCAAAATAGGTCTTCTTTTTGTTTTGGGTTTTTTCCCCGGTTTTTTCCAGGTCCGGAAAAATTAATCACGGTCAATGAAATTAAAAAATTCAAACTCTTGAATCTAACATTTTTTGCATTCGAGGTAGTAACAACTGAACTGCAAATTAAAGCAATCAAAGTGGAACTCTTGAATTTTAAACTATTCTAATTAAAGTTTGAAAATTTCTTCATTAAACAATTTTTAAATGGAAGCTATTAACACTTTTTAATTGCAAAATAAATATGAATATAAATTGTACAGTTCAAATATTCAGACTCAGTTAAAAAAGTATAAATCTACGTTAACATTTGAAATGCTCTAAATTGAAGAATAAATAGATAAAATGTTGGATTTCAAAAATTATATAATTTTAAGCAATTTTAAGCTAGAAACATTAAAAATAAAACAATTTAAAAAAAATTCTTCAAACAATTTTCAAAGTAGAAGCTAAATTATTTCTATTTTAAGTAAATTTTTTCTAAACTTATAAATATCTTTAAAAATTATTTGAACTTTTCCTAAAATATTTTAAAAATCCTGCAAAATAAAAAAAATTACCTTGAAATCTTCCAAATTCTTTTTTGACAATTTTGAAAATCTCTTGCAATCAATTTTTCGGAATAAAAAAACATTTTCAATTTTCCCAGTAACCCTAAGAGACTTTTTTATCAATTTGAAAGCTTATTTTTCATTCGGCATCTGCAAAAATCTACATTTTGTTTTAAATTATTTGAAATCATTTCAAGTTTTAAATTAATTTTGAATCCTTTCAAAACTAGTAAATATCTCTTTCACTTATTCGAAATTTTTCTAAATTAATAAGTGTAGAATTGTTTTTTATACATCAAAATGGAACAATTTCACTTATAAAAATTTTAAAAATTTTGAAGAGAATAATTAAAATTGTAATCTTCAAAGTGGAAATTTAAGATTCAAGGCTTTCTATTTCAGACAATTAAGTGTCAAACTGTTTTAGTTTTAAATATTTGAATTATAATTGCTTATTTTAAATAACAGTTAAGTATTGCTAAATATTAAATTATTCGTTTTTTTCTCAATTAAAAAATTTCAAATTTTCTCGATTAAAAATTAAATATTTTAGATTGAAACAAGATTTGAATAAATTCTGAAATCGTCACAGATTATGAAATGTCTAATGTTTTTAATTTATAATTTTGCAATTTTCCAAATCTGCATTTAAAAATTCTTTGAATGAAAAATGTACGCAAAATGTACGCACAAATGTAAATGATTTTTCGAAACTGAGA
>CAKNWT010324743.1:6242-37637 GCA_932066315.1 Andricus coriarius | reverse complement strand
GCCGTGTGAGAAAGCGAATGAATGCATCTAGCGATGAAAGTAATTTGAAGATTAGTATCTATTGCTATTGCCTGACAATTGTTTTACACCAGAAATTACTTTTATAGTACTCTTTTTTCATAATATAAGTTCAAGAAATACAATGGTAACTTTATCGATTTTTTTTCGAAGTATTTCAAATTAACCCTAGACTGGTAAACATAGCTGGCTCATTATTTTATGGTTAACTGGGATGGCACATCATCCCACTGAAAAGAGAACTTATTTGAATCAAAAAAAATTTCTTTGATTCAAATAAATGGTAGAGTAGAATGTCGCTGAAGAAATATTTCTTCAGATTAAAGAAATGTTTTGCTTGGATCTAAGGAAGGCAATGCTTAAGGCATATAAATATTTACTTGACACTGTGAGATATTCGTTGAGCGAAAGAAATTTGTTATTGACTGTAATAAATAAGTATTTGATGTGATAGGTGAGTTCCTTAATGTAAAGAAGTATGGTGTAAGTTCAAGAAGATAATTATTACATACAAATAAATGTAACTCGGATTGAGTAAAAGTTTTTTTAAAATCAAATATATGATTCTATGATTCAAAGAAGCGTATTTTTTGATAAAATAAACATTTCTTTGCAGTAAAGAAATTTTTTTCGATGGAAATAAATTTTTTATTTGTTACCAATATGCGGCATATTGTTTAAAATAAACGCGTAGCAGAGTTGATAAAATATTAAATAATTCAAAGAACAATTTACCCAAACAGAAAAAGTTCTTCTACCGTTTAAAAAATTTGAATGGTTAAAGTACCAAAATTAGGCCAATCACCACATTTTTTAAAATTATATCTATGGTGAAAATTTATGGCTAACGTAAAGACTGGAGAATCCATTTTTATTGTGAGACCATAAACTCTGCGCACCTGACGGCATAGTTCTGAACTACTCGGTACAAATACAGAATTTTACACAAATATTTTTTCGAACGAATGGTGCATAAAGTTATTTCAAAAATATATTCCTTCACTTAAAGGAAATATTTATTGGGTATAAATCGCTTTACTCTATTTATTAAAAGAAACATATCTTCCAAGTGAATGAATTATTACTTAATTGAACAAATTACTTTATTGGACTAATGACATGTTCTATTAAAACAACAGTTTAAATTCCCTTACATGAAAGTAATATCACTTTCACTTAATTAATATTGCTTTCATTTATCTCAATATTTTTTTGATTCAAAGAAACCAAAATATTTATTTCACGCATGGATGAATAACTTATTTCAAATAGAATGTTTTTTAAATTCAGAGGCTCAAAAATCATTGAACTAAAGAAATATTTCTTTGGATGCAAAAGCGAGCTTCAAGGAAACTACGTTCTTAGTTTTAAAGATATCAATTCCTTGAGTTAATTATCTCATATTCTGAGACCAAGAAATATTTCTTTATTTTAAAGAAATGGCGCCTAAAGAAATGATTTCTTTGAATCAATGCATGAGTTTGTTGCTTTTAAGCAATATTCTGTACAATTAAGTCAACGGTTTTTATAAAATAAATGGAATCAAAGAAATGCATTTCTTTGGATCAAAGATTTTTTTTCAGTGCCCAAACTTGCACCGTGGCACAATGCTTCTTATTTGAAATATAACAACTTTAATATAGCGCATTTTTTCGCCTCTTCATAAATAAAATAATAGCAATCATGATACTCCATGCATCTTTCACAAAATGTTAAAAAATTTGTTAAAAACAAACAAAAAACTGATAATTCCGCAAAACTGACTTTTCAGATAACTAATTACTTACTTTCTCAACAATATGACCGATTAAAATAAATAAAACAAAATTTCAAAGAAGAATAGTCACGCTTCAAGGAAATATGAGCCACATATGCTTTTTCATGAAAAAACATAATTATTCAAATATATAAATTAGAGGGAATGAGAGGAAACTGACAAATGGCAAAGATCTTTAAAAATAACTGTAAAATTGATTATCTAAATGAAGATTTATTATCAACAATGAAATAAATCTAAAATTTCGATCAGATCGAAATATTTAACGAACCAAGAAAAATATCTCTCACCTCTGACTCTTCTCGATCACCAGCTTGCGTGTTTGGTAGCGGGAGGAAATTTTCTGTAGAAAATGTCATTCTTAGTACACATAATGACGTGAAAAATTCCGAAGATATTCTTTCTACAGTCAGCTTTGAATGACGCTTCAAATTCATAAATTTACTATACCTCATTTTTTGCTATTTTTATGACAAAACTTTTATACACTTCAAACTTTTAAATTCATGCTTAAGACATCTTACTGAACCATTCTAAAAAAAAACGTATATTCACATACCGAGACAATTCTCGACCTTAAATACTTAACTGGGGTGATGCGTTACCCCTGGCGGACAGGCCGAACGCAAGCATTACGCTACAGCGTAATGCTAAAGTAATATGGCATTATAATTAATAAAAGAAACAAAATAAATATATAAACTGTTGCAATTATAATAATAAGTTAAAATTTAAGTTAAATGGTCAGTAGTAGGGCTAGGCGGGTGCTAGACCACTTACCGACAGGTGACGCCACCGTCGCAAGTTACCGACACCAACTTATGGCCCCACCGACAAAGGGAGGGTTCTGTTCTGCGCTAAGTTACCGGCATTCGGTAAAACAGCGAGGTCGGAAATGCAGGTTACTGCAATGATATCATTGCACCACCAGTTGGTAAAACAGAGAGGTCGGTGATTTCAAGGTTCTGTTCTATGCTAAGTCGGTAAAACAGTGAGGTTGGTAATGAATATTCCTGCTAATTAAACATTATAAGGTTCTGTCCCGTGCTAAGTGCCCATCGATCGGTAAAACAGTTAAGTACCATCATTCGGTAAAACAGGGAGGTCGGTAGGTTTTTATATTATCATTGTACAATCGGTCGGTAATGTAGGGAACAATGTCACCATCAGGCTATAAAGCCGGGAGGTTAGTCGGTAAAACAGTGAGGTCCGTAATTTTTTAATCATCATTTTACCACCGGTCGCTAAGGTAGGGAACAATGTTACCATCATTCAGTAAAACAGGTAAGTCGGTAAACCAGGTAAGTCGGTAACTTTGTATATTATCATTTTACCATCTCTCGGTAAAACAGGAACCACCGATAATGGATAATCGGATGCAAATAACTGATAACGTCACTCAGTACTTTCTGCCAGCACTAATATCAATGTATCGACAGTCGGTAATGCATTTATCGGCCGTTGAATTGATTCTCAATCTTTCCGTACCTTACCGACATCCTGTGTGTCACTCCAGTGCGTCCTGCACGCGCGCGTTGCTATTCCCTATTTCTGAAAGTGTCGCGTTGGGATTTCCTGCGCTGTTTCAAGTAGCCTACAATTTATCAATTTAAAATTCCCGCGCTTCAACTCATTAATTGGCAAATAAATTTTAATCTTAGAAAAATTAAGTAAAGGAAAAAAAAATCTCACATAGTAACTTAAACTAATTAAGAAATAATAAGAACAATGGTTAAACGTTAAAATTTGATACATTTATTTTCATAATTTTTTTTTACAATTTACTTAACATTTAAAAATTTCGACATTATTATATTGTCCATCCAAATATTTCAATTGTAGCTTCTCAGCAGAAGCAGCTTCCTGCATACTTTCCAGAGTTTCAGGATCTTCTAGAACTTTCACAAGCCTCGCAGGTAGAAAAGTATTGAAAGTACCTTCCAGCTCGACAACGATCCTGGTTCCATGCTTGGTTTGCACCTTCTGGATCCTCGTCACTGCATACCTCTTCTTTGGATTCAGGTCTGTCAGCGGCCTCGTTGGTAGGTAGCCTTCCAGTCGACCATGGCATTGATCTTCTGCAGGTCCATGTTATCTTCAGAGATGTGACGTCTTTTCGCAAGCAACTGAAGAGGCTGAATGAAGAAAACGCTCTGGAGATGCGCTTTTATAGGACCAAATCCCCACCCTGCTAGTCACCACTCCAATTCTGCGCAAATTAATTAATGTTTACTTAAAAACTAACTATAAAATCATGTTTACTTAAAAAACTTAAATATAAACTAATGTTTACTTAAATATCTAACTGAAAATTAATAGGGTAAGGGAATTCTGAATAAATAGACATTCAGTAATCCATTTTGAAATTCATTTATTTAATTTAAAACAATCTTAACCTAGTTTTTACAAAAAGTTTTCGATATCATTATAAAAATCTTTTGCTGTATAATTAACATCTACTTCCTCTATTGAAGCATTGCTCGTTGTACAATTATCTAGTTCATTTAGAACCCATTTTTTAAATATTACAGCATTATTTGCAGCACAATTAGTAGTGCGATATAAAGTCGTTGTAAGGCCTTTTGAAGCCCTGAACGTCTATAACGAAGTCCATTTCAACTGAGACTGATTTCTTCAGCCAAATAAGGCTCTCTTATACCCTGATCCAACTCCCACCATTCAAAATCCAAGGAGATGGTTCGACGCTGCTTTGCTGGCCTCTGCTGCTGCTGCTTACAGCTCTTGCGCTTTCATGGCATTTTAGAAGCTGGTCGCTGCTGCTGCTTCTGCGGCTCTCTAGACACTTTGAAAGCTGGTCTCTGCTGCTGCTTATTACCATCAGCCAGGTCGTCTGGTTGCTGAATGTAGGAATCGCTCCGGAGACGCGCTTTTATAGCCAGAAATCCACACTCTGCGCATGCGTAACATTTTAATAGTGGATTCCTGTAACATTGTTACTCCACCCGACCTCCACTCTGATCAAGAAACTGTGAATTAAATTGCGCATGCGAAATCTTTCATCAGTGGGAATCCCCTTACAGTACTAGTAATACTTTATCTGTGAGCTCCCTCACAACACTACACCCCACTTCCATCTAGAGTATTCTGTTGAGCTTCAAACTGCGCATGCGCGTTCATATTATTATGGGGATTCTCTAGCCTACCTCCACTCGAATCATGAAGGTGTGGATCAGACTGCGCGTGCGTAATATTTTATATGTGAGGGCCTCCCCATCCCAAATCCATCTAGAAAATGAGTTCTAGAATATTCTGTTTGAGAATAAAACTGCGCATGTGCGAATATATTACTATATTAGGGTTTTCACCCACTCCATCTTCACTCTAAGCATGAAGCTGTGAATCAAACTGCGCATGCGCACCTCTAACTCTAAACTAGGTTGTACTTAAAGGCTCTAACCTAAAACTAATAGGAGAGGGGAAATCATGAGTAAATAGACATTTAATAATGAATTTAAAAATATTTATTAAGCAAACAAAAATCCTAACCTAGTTTTTACAATTCGGTATAAAAATACATTACAAATCTGGAAACAGAAAAAAAACCTGAAACAGAAAAAACCTGAAACAGAAAAAAACCTAAAACAAAAAAACCCTGAAACAGAAAAAAAAGCTTATACAGTGAAATTCATATACAAATATATCTTTTATCTTCTTATTTTAATATAAAATGCAAATCTTGCTGCTATTTATAATGAAATAATAGATTTTTTTATTAGTTAAATATGACAACGATTTATGCAGTAGGGAGGGTGGGGATGACAACGACGATGGTGCCTGTGACTACGTTCTTTTCCTCTCACTTCAGCTAGTAGTGTTGGTGGTTTTGATGGCGGTGGTGGTGGTGTTGTTACTGACGGTGGTGGCTGTTTTGCTTCTGGCGGTGGTGAGTCTAAAATCTGCTGCAGAGAATATGAAGATGATGCTTGTGGTGGTGACCCCTGTGGCGATGGGACCGGCGATGGTGTTGAAGGCCACTCCAACCAGGAGGGTGACACGAGTTTCTCTTTTGCATTAGAGGCGCGTGTCAGTTTTGTGAAGAGCGGCGAGTCGTGAAACATTAGCGCCACCTCTGCGGCGCTCGGTCTGCCCGTTGCCTATTATTATTTTTCATGTAAAAACTCGTCACATGTCATAACTTTATCGTCTATTTGCAGTATTTTATTAATTTACGGATAAATGTGTTATAAAAATAGGGTGCATTGATGTATAACTTTAAACTGTCGATCAGGGTACGACTCAACCCGCTCAAACGGAGTAAAAAAAGTGTTTTTCTCCGTCCCAAAAAATGAGGTTGAACGTTGGTAACAAGCAATTATGCGTGACAACACGGATTTTATTGTTAAACCTGGACATGTACAGGGCTCGGAACTGCTCAAACCTCATAACATAGTAAAATAGTAACCATACATCTCTCAAAAAAGTAACCGAAAAGTAACATTAATGTGGCGAAAAAGTCACCAAAAAGAAAGGTTTGTTATCAAAAAAGAAGAACTTTCCACTAAACTTATGAATCTTCAACAAAAAATGTATGTCCGAGAAAGTAGTTCATCTTTTAAGAAAATGCTTCAATTTTTCTGACTAAAAAAGATAAATTGTTAAGGAAAAATTTAATAGTTGATATAATAACCAAAAAAGATTTTAATTTAATATCAAAAACAGTAGAATTCATGAAAAAAAGACGATTTTTATACAAAATAGATTATTTTTCAACCAAATTGTTGAGTTTTTAAGACAAAAAAACCAATTTTTACAAAACAGTTGAATTTTCAATTCGTAAATATGAACTTTAGACAAAAAAGTTATCTTTCAACTAAATAGTTGAATTTTCTACAAAAATAGGGGAATCTTCAACCGAAAAAGACGAATTTTTAAAACAATAAGTAGATTTGTAACCAAAAAGATGAGTTTTCAAACAAAAATTATGTATTTTTAAACAAAAGGGTGATTTTCAATCAAGAAGAGCAATTTTCTACCAAAAAAGATGGATTTTCAACAATTTTTAACAAAAATTGTTCAACTTTTAACCGAATTTCATACGAACTGAATATTATTTCATTGTTATTCTCTAATTTTCCCGGCTCTAAGGTGTCTTTACTGGAAAATTTTGAATTTTTACATTTTTCACAGGTTTTTAAATAATACGTTTAATGAATTAATTCATTTCGTTATTCCGGGCAAAAAAATGTAACCTGAAGTAACCTTTTTTATAAAATAAGTCACTTTTTAGTAACCGCGGATGAAAAAAGTAACTAAGTTACTAAAAAGTAACCCGTTCCGAGCCCTGGACATGTAGTGTGTGAAGATCACTTTTTAAAGGATCAGATAATTTGGAAAAAGGAAGTTTTAGCTCCTGATGCAATGGTTATGGCGGTATTTATTACGATTTGTTTACACTGATGCCCTTTAACCAAAAATAATCGAATGGCTCTGTCGGTTTTATGACTACACTGATTTTTAAATTGTGATATATTGTTCTTGTTGCCGAACTCTTAGATTATTGAGATAGTGTGTAAAATTATAGTTTAATAGTTTTTGAAATTTTTAAAATATTTTAAGACCCTTACTATCTTTGAGAAAAATGTCGAAGTAACATTAATGACAGTTTTGAATTGTCGCTGAGTTTCGACATTTATGTACAATTGAGGGTTCGGATCAAAGAATGGGTCGCACGCTCGAAAACGCGGAAAATTATTGTCCACGTGTTTCGTGATATCCAAATTTTAAAGTTCAAAACAATAAATTTTTGAAAATATGGTCATATAGAAAAGGGCAAGACAGAACTTTTTTGTATCTCCAGTTTTTTTGTCAGATGAATATTTTCAAATGTAAAAATGAAAAAGTTGACAAAAAATTTCCTCAAATTCAATTATGTTTTAAAACATAAATCGTCAAAACTCAGCTAAATATTATTGAAACTGTTTGAAATCTGGTGTATGTACGCAGCGTACCCTAACAATGCCTACGAAATGAACAATTGCAAATCGAGACCGGTCGATAAGCACATTTTTTTTTGTTTCGGCAAAGAAAAGTATGGAGGAAACTTTCGAGTTGAAAGAACTTTCAGTAAGACAGTTGTTCCTCACTAATAAAGCAAGATTTCTGGAAATTTTTAGATCGACTCATTGAAAATTGACGGAAATATTCATTATGTAAGAAAGGACGCGACGCCATCTACGATTGCGAGCGCTTCTCAACGTTCGCTTGTACTCTCGCCGGTACTTGCCTATAAAGGACGCGAATAAGTGCCTGTTTGACTATTTATTTATACATAAAAAAGTGTGTCTTTCGCTATACTTTTATCGTAGTATATTTCTCAATAAGTTAAATAATTATATTTATTTAAATAAATTAACCTGGCATTTATTACCCCTATATATCCTACTACTGTCTTTACTCCATATTTAATTTATATCTTTATCTTTTAATTCAATTTTCAAATGAATTTTTATAATTTCTTGTATATTTTTAGTATAATGTAATGATACATTAGGTTCATCCAAGACATTAAAAATAGAAGAACAATTTATTATATCATCATTTCAGAACATTTAGTTTATTTGTTTCAAACTTTAAACACCTAATCTTTATATTTTACCATTTTACTCTATTTGAAAATTAAAAACCTTAAAACCCGATATTTCCAGTGTATGTAAGGTCTATTTTTTAATCCTGTATATGTTCCTAATTCTAGAAACAGTTAATCCTTGCTTAATTCAAGCTCAAAGTTTTTAAATTATCCAAAAACGTCCAAAATATTACAAAAACTGCCAAAAATACTAAATCTCCCATGATTCTAATCAGCTTTCTTTTAAATATAGGGCGTCGCGCTAGTGGCGTCAGTGTTTTATTTTCTGCCGTCCTTCTGAAAACTGATACAGCGCATTTGTATGGCGAGTCTCCTCCCTGCTCCAACTCTGTGAAGTATATTGGTGATGATGTGTGGGAATCTATCACCAGCTCCTCTAATGAAGACGAAAATGATGAAGGCGATGATGAAATAAGTAGCTTCCACCGAAAAAACTGAAATCAATATATATTATATGAGTTTTATATAACAACAAGTAATAACTACTTATAGATAAGATGTTAAAACTCACTTCATTTGAATCATAATCAACGATTTCCTTCATGATATCTTCTACTTCCTGGTCGAAGAGAAGGTAGGGTGGAGAAGCAGGAGGACTATCCCTTGACTCAGCCATCCTCTTCTCTCTCGAAACACTGCTGCTTTTGCTGCTACTGCTGCTGCTGATGGTGCTGCTGATGCTGCTACTGCTGCTGGCTACCTGAAACAAATGATGCCAGTAGACTGTGCTAGCACGCTTTATATCCTCAGATCCTCACTCACTCAATACTATCCCACTCCCGACTGTACTTGGTCGCGGAAAATCCCAGCGTAGACCGAGCACACGCGAAACATGTGGAAGTACTGAGTGACGTCATCAGTTATTTGCACTTGATTGATAAGGTAGGCTCCTGATATAGCGACTGAGGCTCCATCTGTGGCTGGAGATTTGCATTATCGATGGCCCATGTTTTACCGACCTATGGTAAAATGATCATATAAAAAGTGCCCGACTTAACTGTTTTACCGGCTGACGGTAACATTGTTCCCCACCTTACCACCTGGTGGTAAACTGATAATATAAAAAATTACCGACATCCCTGTTTTGCCAGCTGATGATAACATTGTTCCATGCCTTACCGACATATGTTAAAATGCTGATATAAAAAATTATCGACCTTGCTTTTTTACTCACTGATGGTAACATTGCGCCCTACCTTACTGACATATGTTAAAATGATAATATAAAAAATTACTGACTTACCTATTCTTACCAACTGATGGTACTAAACTATTTTACCGATTGATGGGCACTTAGCACGGAACAGAACCTTATAATGTTAAATTAGCTGGAATATTCATTACCAACCTCACTTTTTTACCGACTTAGCATGGAACAGAATCTTGAAATTACAGACCTCTCTGTTTTACCAACTGGTGGTGCAATGATATCATGGCAGTAATCTGCATTACCGATATCACTGTTTTACCGACTGCCGGTAAATTAGCAGGGAACTGAACCCTCCCTTTGACAGTCGCGCCATCTGTTGGTGTCGGTAAGTTGCGACGGTGGCGCCATCTCTCGAAAAGTGGTCTAGCACCCGCTTAGCCCTCCTACTATGGTCATGCCGTAATTGTAATAAGTTTCTTTTTCAGCATTAAAAAATAAAAAAAATAACGTAGCTGTCATTGTAGTCTGCTAACGGCGGCTTCAAGCAGATTGCAGAAATACAGGGGCCGGACTTAAATGACAGCCACTTTGTTTTTTTAATTTTTTAACGCTGAAAAAGCAGCTGATTGCAATTACGGCATGACCCTTTAACGTAAATTTTAACGCATTATTATAATTGCAACAGTTTACATACTTATTTTGCTTCTTTTAATAATTATAATGCCATATTACATTAGGCCGGTCCGCCAGGCACCGCAGTCGATATTTATCGCCGTATAGAATTTACATAAAACACTAATACAGTCACTCAATGACCAAGGTCGACGGCCGCATAGTTGAAGTGAATTATGGTTAGGGTCTCGCACAAAACTATACCTGAAAATAGTCAGGATAGTACTTTAAACTTTGAATGGGGTGAAGTATCCTCCCAGTTAATCACTCTAGGGTTAAGTAGTCCCTCAGATCAAGTATTAAATGATATTGTATCATATCATCATACATTATAATTTTATACTTATATTATAGCCGAAGCACCAAACAGCCGTACATCTTGTTGCATCCAGGCAAACGGGAACAGCCACTTCCATACTTCGGGCTTTATTAGGTGCAGCAGGACGAGACATAAGACTTAAAGCTGATGGGGTCAGTATATTTAAATCTTAATGTTCTCAAAATTATCATTATTTATTGTGTAGATTTTAATTTTCATCAAATAATCTTTACCAAAGACGATATTGTTGAACATTTGCTGAGCTAATGACTGCGACTTTCATAGAATCCGACACCAAAGTTGCCTTTTTCTACTTCGAACAAAATTTAACCAATCCATAGTAAACAGCATTTTTAGGTCCATACCGTGTTTTTTATCTTTGAGTGGAAATCACGTTGTGCACCATATGGCGAAGTACACTATTAAACCTACACACCCACACACACACATACACCCCCCCCCACACACACACACATATATATATATAATCTGGAAAACATCGTGTGATCACTAACAGTGTCACCTTTCAGGGAGGTGTGTTTTAGCGCGACATCATGAGACCTCTCCTCTTTTGTCTCACATTATTGCCACTATCTCTCGCACTGCACCATTTCGAAGGGTACCTCTGCGGCGAACCAGGAAACCGAAAGCATAAGGTCACTCATGTATTTTACAAGGATGATTTTGAGGTCTGTGCTAAAAATCAAGAGAAACTACATCTAGCTCTAGACATTGTCAAAGAGTACACTCAAGAAATCGGAATGAAGTTCGGGTTAGTAAATTCGCCAAGGTTTATTTGAAGAAAGGAAAACTTAATGGAATCCCGGAAGACCCTGAGCTCGTCGACAGAAGCGCTATACGACACCTTAGCGCTGGAGAGACTTATACATACCTGGGCGTGCCACAGAGCCGCATTCAGGACGTGACATCTATAGAGGATACTTTCCGATGCAGATACAAACGTCTCATCGAACGGATTTGGTCTTCCGAACTGTCCGCGAGGAACAAAGTATCTGCGACGAACATGTTTGCCCTCTTGGTAGTACTCTATTCATTTGGAGTGGTTCCATGGACGAAGGACGGGCTCAGATCCCTCGATATCGGGTCCCGAAAGGTTATGCGCATGAACAAAGGCATGCATCTTAAATCTTCAGTTCCGCGACTTTACATCTCACGCCGTCAAGGTGGTCGCGGAAAACTAAATCTTGAATGTCTTCACAACAGGATTATTCTGGGTACAGCACATATTGTCGCAAATGGGCAAGAACCTCTTCTTAAAATGTCCAGGAAACACGAAGAAGTGGGCAAAGGGGCGTTTCTCCACACAGCAGCGTACGTCGTTCCTGCATGGGTGGGACACCCCGATAGTATGTGTTCCACGTACTCTGTGTGTGCATGACACGCTCTGCACCTATCGCTCGGAACTTCTCGACATAAAATGCGGTCACTGTATGCTAAGGTGGAAATGACAATCGCGGAACTGACGAATAGATATGCAAGCTTTTATGTATATGCATGATCTTACGTGTGGTGACATCAAGGGCCTTAAGTTCGTTCTTCGTCCATTGAACCACCACAAACGAGTAGAGTAGAACCGGGACGGCAAGCATGTTAGTCGCAGATATCTTGTCCAACGCTGACAGATTGGAAGACCAAATCTGTCGAAGAAGATGCATGTATCTGCTTCGGAGAGACTCCTTTACTGATGTTACGTCCTGAATGCGGCTTTGAGG
This sequence comes from Andricus coriarius, assembly GCA_932066315.1. Taxonomy (NCBI): domain Eukaryota; kingdom Metazoa; phylum Arthropoda; class Insecta; order Hymenoptera; family Cynipidae; genus Andricus; species Andricus coriarius. The sequence goes on along the minus strand of CAKNWT010324743.1, from coordinate 25,361 downwards.
CACGTCCAGGTATGTATGGGTCTCTCCAGTGTTAAGATGTCTGATAGCACCTATATCTGCAAGGTCAGGGTCCTCGGGAATGCCAACAATCTTTCCGTTCTGCAGATGAATTTTGGAACATTTATCCAATCCAAAGTCCATCCCAATCTCTCCTGTGTACTTCGCGACGATATTTATGGCAGTTTAAAGTTTGCCTTTACCAGAGGCATAGAACTTCAGGTCATCCATATAAAATACATGAGTGACCTAATGATCCCGCTGGTTAGTGTCGCCACAGAGGTATCCAGAAGACTTTCGTAGTGCGAGAGATAGAGGCAAAAGTGTGATGAAAAAAGCAAAGGGCTCATGGTATCGCCCTGAAAGACGCCCCTCTGGAAGGTGACGTTGTTTGTTGTCACACGATAATTTCCAGATGAGATAGTAAATCTAGTTTTCCAAAGAGGCATTAATCTCTCTATGCATCTCACGATGTGTGGATGCACCTTCAAGCTTTCCAACAGCCAGATGATAAGTCTATGAGAGTTTGAATCGTAAGCTTTCCGGTAGTCAATCCAGGCCATTGACAGGACGCGTTGATGGGCTGCAGCGTCTTTGCAGACACACCTGTCAATTAGCAGTTTCTCTCGACAGCCTGCTACACCTTTTTTCGAGCCACGTTGTTCGTACATCTCACGCCACACAGGGTCAATTCGCCGAACAATCCTGTTGTTTAGGACAGCTGTAAAGATCTTATACAGTGTGTTCAAACAACTTATTGGCCTGTAATTCTCTGGTTTGGACAAGTTGCCTTTGTTCGGTCGAAGTATAGTTCGTCCTAACACCAGCCACTGCGGAATGGGCGACTCTGAGTTTAAATATGAGGTGAATATGCAGGCCAAATGTTGGTGTGTAGAAGTAAACTTCTTCCACCAGAAGTTCTTGATACAATCTGGTCCAGCACCGGAAAAGTTTTTTGTTTCTCTAAGTGCTTTTTTCACCTCTTCGGCAGTGATTGATGGACATTCCTCCTCAGATTTTATGAGGTTGTCGCAAAATTCCTTAAAGCGGATGATATTGTCAGTATTTTCTTTCAACTTTAGAGTTTTCGGGATCTTGTATACCTGTCTCCAAAAAGTCTCTACCTCGTTGGGCTTGGGTCGATTTTTGACAGAAACAGAATATTCAATCGACAGGCGAGATGGGTCAGCGAGAAACTGTTGATTCTCCCTGATCCATCTATTCCTCTTCTGTATTCTCCTTCTTGCGTCAGATAACAGCCGTATTTTGTCAACAATATGCTGCTTGATTGTGAGCAGCTTTGACTTGTTTAGTGTGTGATTCAAGATCCTCCGTTCTTGGGCGAACTTTCGAACCCTTTCCGTGAACGGTCTACCAGATGTTATGCAGTAAATCACACATTGAACACGGAACGCATTCTGTCTTGCCCAACCAATCTTCTTGTTCAGTTGATGTAAGCGTCTTTTGGTCTTTTGATCGACGCAGGTTTTAGCCTTCGATTTGAATCAGCCAAAGCTCTCCCATCACCATAAACTGAGCAATTGATGGTCCAGAGGTCGGATTCTTGCGAAATTTCTCCACGAAGGGGGTCATCCATTTCAGCCAGATATTGGGGCTTAAGAGGAACTTGCATGTTAATGTTCCTTTTTCTCCTGAAGTCGTGATCATTTCTCAGAAGGTGCCTGCTTTCCGCGGTTGGTCTTAATGTAGCTTCCTCATCTTCGGCTGCAGCTTGATCAATCAGCGGTTGGGGTAGAGCCCCGCATGCAAGGATAAGGCTGCATACTCTGAGAGGTGGCCCGGTATCTCAGAGTCAACGTTTAAGACACCTCACCCAGGTGCCATTCAGCTTTCGGCACGGTTGTCACGCCTCCGCTCAGGGGTTATTCCTTCGGGACCATCCCTGAACAATTGTCCGCGACTGCTTATTAATTCTTGTAACCATATTCAGCAGAAACCCTTGGTACAGGGACCCTCTATCCGCAACCCGAGGATGCGTTCGGTGGCTTTTGTCATAGGCCCTTCAGTTCTGTTCCAAAGGAATCGAAACCGAAACCAAATATATATATATAACAAGGTTAGGTAACCACCGCAGGGTCCCATTGGAAGCAACTGTCATCTAAAAATGACATCGGCTCCCAGTAGAACCGGGGTAAATCACATTTATAGCCACGTCTCACGGCCGTGAGACGAGTGGCATAATGAAGTCACGACGACAGGCCAGCGAAACCCTCGTGTGTCTTCAGAACACGAAGCGACCCAAGGATGACAGCTTGTTGTAACCATCTCGCAACTGCCTTGGCATATTTTCGGCAGGTTTTGGTTCGTTTCTTGAAGTCTTGGAGAGTAATGTCAGACCTCTAGTGAGCAACGGAGACTGCTGTCTGAAAATCGTAGTTTCAGAAAATTTGGCACTTCTCGTTTTGGACAATGCACTTTATATCCGTTAGAGTGTTCGGTAGGGCAGGGTCGCTGTCAACATCGTAAGAGCGACAAAGATGGTAATAAAGCACTCTTAGGGTCGTATTATGCCTGCAGATTAGGGTGGTTCGCAAAAAACTTGTTTTTATTTTTCGGCGGCCATATCACGCCAGTTTGTTTCTCTGGGTGAGATAATACACTCCTAATTTTTTTAGATTTTTAAAAAAAATTTGGAGGTTGCAAGCATCAAATTTACGTAAAAATTGAGTATTTCGTTGTGTTCGGTTTTTTTATATGCATATTCGTTTTAGAGAAATATCTTATGAATAAAAATTGTAGCTAATACAAAGGGCAAAACTTTCACTTTGTGTCCGATTGAAACAAAATTGCGTGGCGCCGGTAAATGGCATAAAAGTACGATTTCTTATAAAGAGATAAATATAACGGCATAATTGTACTCCTAAACATTTTTTGTGAGGATTGTCAAAATTCTGAGAACTTCCCCACGCAATAAGGAAAACATATTGTATCTTTGATATGAGACGAAAAAGTAAAAACCTGGGAACCAGAAAAATAAAAAAAGTAAAAAAAAAATAACAAGGCTTTTAATGGGGTTTCCACCAATTAAATTTCATAAAATAGTAACATACATCAATAGGAGGAAGAGAGAGTAACAGATTTCTCATTTTATATGAAATCATATTTTTAATATTTTCTCATATTCACAACAAATATACATCACATGATTTATCTACATTTTATTATATTCGCAAAAAACATGCAGATGAACTGTGCCATGTTAGTCACTCCTGGTTTAAACGAAGCATGCCCTTGTCAAATGGTTTATTTATACTGTCAGAGTAAAAGTCATTTATTGATCTTACTATTTCCAATATTATACAATACATTCTACGATAATGAAAGAACTTGGCGTAAAGTGATTTTCGCATTTGTGATGTAACGATGCACAAGTGTATTAGCGAGGTTTTTTTTTATTGTATAAGAAAATGACACATTTATGCTTACAAAAAAATATGCCTGCTGCGCGGGTACATTCTCATTGCGCGCTGGGCGCGCCGCTCGCCAGTTTGAACGCGCCCAGGGCGCGCGACTTTCAGTTCTCGCGCTCAAGAATATATTCATCTCGCGCTTCGCGCTCGATAATTTATTTACCTCGCGCTACGCGCTCGGTCTTGGTATTTTCCACACATTTGTGCACAGACTTTTTAAAACTAAAGGTCAAAACGTTAAAAACTGTAATTTGATGATTGTAAATTCTCTTTTTTTAAAGCTCCTTTGACTTTAATGAACACATTCTTATCACGGATCTCGTGCTTCGCACTAGATTATGTCAAAAATGTGAACTTTTCTACATTACCCAGTTGCGAAATTCGGTCGGATGCCAGAGACTAACCATCGGCACAAAGTCGGTGCTACTTTGGTAACCGATCTACGGTAACCAGAATTGGACCGACTAAGGTGTTTTCAAACTGCCATGGTCTCACCGACGTTGGCAACCGACGTCGGCGGTGGGCGAAAAGCCGACTGTCGGCCCAACTTTGGGCCGACGATCGGATAAACTGTGGGAGATTGGTCGGTACGACCGGAAGAATGCGGTCGGTCCGACTCTGTATACATTAATGGGTTAGCCACAAGTCACCTTCGTGCACCCGATGGTCGGTCAAACTTTGGCCCAAATATGGGCCGGCCGTCGGACAAATGCTGTTTCATGGTTTCAAAAAGACCGTGAAAGCACGGTCCATCCGACTGTGGGCAAGAGATGGCCCGACTGTCGGCATAACATTGGCCTGTACAAGTCATCATGATGCACCCGACGTCGCAGTACACCATAACATTTCTAAGTTCCGTCGATTCAAATTTTAAATGCTTATTAAAAATCACATTTTATGTCATTATCAAAAGTTGTAAAATAGCCTGAAACGGGAAAAAACAAAATATTACACAAAGAAAAATTATTTAAAGTGGGTGCAAAAAAAAATGATGAAAAAAAAAATTTGTTGGAAAAAAAATTTAAGGGTTTCAGCCCGGGGCTACGAAACCTTAAAAATTGTAATGGGTTTTAATTATTTATTTAAAAGTTATTTCACTTATATTCACGTTTACAGTTAATTTATTTTACATCTACATGATGTGGCATAATAATAAAAAATTATAGAGAAAAAAGAGTTTAAAAAATGTTTACCAGGTGTATAAGCTTAAATCCGCTGTTTGCTCAGAAATGGCGGTAGTGAACATATTAAGCTACAATAGAAACGTCATGCTTTTTTTTGTGTGAGTTCGACACCTGGCTACATAAATCAGTGCACATATTCAGTTTTTTTATACACGAACATAAATTTTTCCTTGAGTAATCATGTCTAGTTTTGTGCCAGAAAAGGAGCATTTGCGGGAAGCTCTATTTTTTTGCTTCAATTTGAAGAAATCGGCTGCCGAATCACATCGAATGCTTGTGAAGGCCTATGGTGACAGTGCTTTATCGGAAACAACTTGCAGAGACTGGTTTCGCCGGTTCAAAGATGATCATTTTGACTTGAGTGACAAAAAGCGTGAAAATCGGCCCAAAAAAGTTAAGAACCATGAATGACAGGCTCTTTTGGATGAGGACGATACACAAACACAAAGAATGCATGCCGAATAGTTAGGTGTTACTCAACCGGCCATTTCCATGCGTTCACATGCCATGGGAAAGATCCAAAAAATGGGAAAATGGGTCCCCCATGAATTGAACGATAGGCAGATGGAGCGACGCCAAAACACATGTGAAATCTTGCTTGCTAGACACAAAAGAAAGTCGTTTCTGCATCGTGTGGTCACTGGAGATGAAAAGTGGATTTATTTTGAGAATCCGAAACGAAGAAAATCGTGGGTCGATCCCGGACAACCATCAACTTCTTTTTCAAGACCTAATCGCTTTGGACGCAAGACGATGCTGTGCGTTTGGTGGGATCAGCAGGGTGTCGTCTACTATGAGCTAATAAAACCTGGTGAAACTGTCGATGCTCACCGCTACCACCAACAACTAATCAAATTGCGCCGTGCTTTGCGTGAAAAAAGGCCGGATTATGAAGAAAGACATGAGAAGCTGATTTTTCTTCACGACAACGCCCCATCGCACACATCAAAAATGGTCCAAAACTACTTGAAAACACTCAACTGGGAGGTGCTACCTCATCCCGCTTATTCACCAGACCTGGCCCCTTCTGATTACCACCTGTTTTGGTCGATGGGTCACGCTCTCGCTGAACAACACTTCGATTCGTACGAAGACGTCGGAAAATGGCTTGACGAGTGGTTTGCATCGAAAGATAAAGACTTTTTTTGGTGTGGTATACACAAATTGCCCGAGAGATGGGGAAAATGTATAGCAAGCGAGGGAAAATACTTTGAATAAAGTTTATTTTATTTTCTGCAAAAAGAACGACCTTCTTTTGCCTAAAAAACAGCGGATTTAAGCTTATACACCTGGTAATTTCAAATGCTTTGAGCTGTGGCTTACGAGGATGCTTTTTTCATTGACTTTCAATTCTGTAGGTATAGAGTTATGGGTAAGACTCCCGCCTGCTAGGCGATAGATTCAGGTATAGATGTGGGTTCCAAACCCCGTGGCGATAGAAATTTTATTTGTAATATAATTCATTCTAAGCAGGACCATTAAAATTTGTAGTCAAAATACTCGCATTCAATTATTATTAATTTTTTGAATACCTTGAACCTTCCAAAATCAAAGTCGGCCCCATATTGTTGTCCAAGGTTGGGCTGACATCAACTTAATAGATGGCCCATATATGGAACCAAATGTCGGGCCGACGTTAAGAAGTCAAAGGCGGTTGACCGTTATCATTTAGCTGGTTGGCCCGACCAGTGGCGCACAAAGTTGGATCGACCGTCCGACGGTTGGCCCGACCGTGGGCCGACGATCAATTCTCACCTGGCTATGTTCAACACTATTCTATGCAATGTATATTATATTTACTTATGCAAATCACAAACTGTGATTCAAAACCCTCATAAACTACAATCATAAAGTGAAATTAAACATTTTTTTTCAATTTGACTTTAAAGAGGGTTCTCAAAGCACCTACGGACTTGACGATTACATTCTTATTGCGATACTCGCGCTTCGTGCTCAACAACTAGGTTATATAGATGATTGCTTTTGAAAAAATTTTGAGCTGTTTTTTGGATGAGCAACTTCAGCCTATTCATTTTTTTCTCATAGTTTGTGTCGTTTGTCCGAAAATTTAATTTTTTTATTTTTAATGTGGTTTTCACGAATAAAACAACAACTACAAATCCTATCAAAAAGTAATTCTTAACAAATTTGTAGATCTTATTTAGGTGCACGACTTTTATCTGTTTATCTTTTTTTGTACCTTGCATAGTTTGACAGAAAAATAGAGTTTTTGATTTTTTATTATTTTTAGTGACATCAAAATTTGAATTTTTCATTTTGCGAAAAAATTCAAAAAGTTCTTATAATAATCGTGTACGGCTCTCAAAAAGAAACGTTTATCTTTTCTTGACTTTTTTTCATATCGTGCGCTGTTCGGCTTAAAATGTTAATTTTCGTTTGTCTTTTTGGTCTCAACAATTTTCAAAATGTGCTCACTTTTTGAATTTTTATCCAAAATATCTGGTTAACGAACTTATCCTTCATTTTGGGACCCTTAGAAAGTTTACCAAAGGCTGACTCGATTCGACAAATCCTTCAAAAGTTAGTGTGGCTACAACATTCAGGTAACCATACATACATACAGCCATACAGACATACATACAGACATACATACAGAAAGACAGACACCGATAAAATTTTATGATTTTCGGAATCTGTGAGTGCCGAAACGTAAAGATCCGTTAAAAACCAGAGATCGCAAATATTAAAAATATGATTTCATATAAAATGAATAATCTTTTATTCTCTCTTCCCACTATTCCCAGGTGCGAATTGACCGTCGGTCCACGGTCGGGCCAAACGTCGGTCAGGCGATCCAACTTTTTGCGCCACTGGTCGGGCCAACCAGCTAAATGATAACGGTCAACCGCCTTTGACTTCTCAAAGTCGGCCCGACATTTGGTATGAAGTCGGCCCAACCTTGGACAAAAATGTGGGGCCGACTTTTATTTTTGTAGATTCAAGGTATTCAAAAAGTTAATAATAATTTATTGCGAGTATTTTGACTATAAATATTAATGGTCGTGCTTAGAATAAATACATACATTACATTTTTTTAAATTATATTACAAACAAAATTTCTATCGCTACGGGGTTTCGAACCTACATCTATACCTGAATCTATCGCCTAGCAGTCGGGAGTCTTACCCATTACTCTATGCCTACAGAATTGGAAGTCAATGAAAAAACCATCCTCATAAGCCACAACTCAAAGCAGTTAAAATTAAACATTTCTTTAACTCTTTTTTCTCAATAATTTTTGTATTATTATGCTACATCATGTAGATGTAAAATAAATTAACTGTTAACGTGAATATAAGTGAAATAACTTTTAAATAAATAATTTAAACCCATTACAATTTTTAGGGTTTTATAGCCCTGGGCTGAAACCCTTACATTTTTCTTCAACAACTTTTAAACAAATTTTTTTCCTTCAAAATTTTTGTTATAATTTGTTTTCAACCATTTTTTTTCAACAATTTTTCTTCATTATTTTTCTAAAAATTTTTTTTCAAAAATTTATTATCAACCATTTTTTTTAAACAATTTGCTCTCAAAAATTTTTTTCAAAATTTTTTAAATAATTTTTTTTCAAACATTTTTTTTTTGCGGCCACTTCGAATAATTTTTCTTCGTGTAATATTTTGTTCCTTCGCGTTTTAGGCTATTTCACAACTTTTGATAATGACATAAAATGTGATTTTTAATGAGCATTTAAAATTCGCGCATCATGATGACTTGTAAAAGCCAATGTTATGCCGATGGTCGGGCCATCTATTGCCCAGAGTCGGGCGGACCGTACTTTCACGGTCTCTTTGAAACCATGAACCAGCGTTTGTCGGACGGCCGGCCTATATTTGGGCCAAGGTCTAGCCTACCATCCGATGCATAAAGGTGACTTGTGGTTAACCGACTGCTGTATACAGAGTCGGACCGACCGCATTCGTGCGGTCGTACCGACCGATCTGCCACAGTTTATCCGATCGTCCGCTGGAGGTTGGGCCAGAATTGGGCCGACAGTCGGCTTTTCGCCCACCGCCGACGTCGGTTGTTAAAGTCGGCGAGACCATGGCAGCTTGAAAACACCTTAGTCGGTCCAACTCTGGTTACCGTAGATCGGTTACCAAAGTAGGACCGAATTTCGCACCTGTGTTGATGTATGTTACTATTTTATTAAATTTCATTGATGAAAACCCAATTAAAAGTCTTGTTAAATAATTTTATTTATTTGTTTTATTTTTCTCGTGCCCCGGTTTTAAGTTTTTTATTTCATATCTATTATATATTTTTTTCCTATTGTGTGGAGAAGATCTCAGAATTTTAGCAATCCTTACAAAAAATGTTTAGGGGTAAAATTATGCCCTTATATTTATCTCTTTATAAAAAAATCGTACTTTTTATAATATATTTTATAATATTATATTTGCAATGTTTATCCCAGTTTTTTTGTCTGCTCCAGCAGGAATCGTGTCAAAAAAATGGTTTTGGTGTATTCAAAATGACATTGATAATCCATCTGTAGAGCCAAACATGGTGCTAATTCTATTTGCTCGTCAACTTTTTTCTCCACTCATGTTGATTCTTCATTTAGTAGAAGACTGGATAAATTATATCGTGATGGAAGCTGAAAGTTTGGTTTCAGTTAAAAAAAAAACATATTCAGCGATCATTCTCCACGACTGACATAGGAGTACAGGAGCAATATATAGCCATTACAAACAAGATTTCCAACTCACGCTAAAAAATCAAACATACATCTTTCATTTTTAACAAATAGAAACCTTCTATTTTTTAAATTATATTATAATAATATATCGAGTTTATTATATTATTTTATCAGTGCAATAATTTTAAAAACGGAATATATACCACTATTTATTTATGAAAACAAACATTTGTTGTTACGTATCCTGCAAACGAAACGCGTGATGTGAATGTGCAGATAATATTTTATAATATTTCAAAACAATTCTAGCATTACATATTTATATACTCAAAAAAATGATCTTAGCTAATTCTAAATTTCTTGAATTTTTGCAAAAAGTGATAGAAGCCTAACCTTTTTAAGTAGAACTCACTCTGCATAGTTTCTGAGACAGTTTTATCCTTCAAACTAAAATCATCCATAGACCTGTTATTCAACTTTATTCTTTTATTTGACACATTAAGATCTTCACAGTCAGTGGTCTCAGTTGTGTCGTATTTCTCAAGTTTTTCTCCAGCCACTTTTTCTTTGATTTCCGGTGAGGATTTTAAATAGTCTTTTATATGTTTAATTATTCGGGTTGTATATGACACATTTTCCCAACTGCAGTAATTGCATATATCTTTTACAACAGATTTGTAATTTTTTCTTTCAACGACTCTTTTAGAAAAGTGCTTATGCACACAGTGCATTTATCGCGGCACTTTGAAGTATTTAGAGCAAAAATTTTTAATATTTTCACCAATATCACAATTGAACTGTAGAAACACTGAGAAACACTAAATAATATTTCAAAACCAGCTTAAACTTGCGGCTTGCGGAAAAGTGGAATACCACTGATATACAAGTACCTAACTTGATCTGATTTCCGAGCATGCGAAAATGGAAGTTCTCTCCTTTCCCCCCAGTGTATCATGAAACGATGAAACTTTGATTATGAAACATTTTAAAGTTGCAAGTGAAAGTTTCAATGTTTCAATGAAACGTTTCATTGCTCACAACCCAAATACGGATTAACTATAATTTTAGGTTATGTGTTTCATAACCTTTTCCTGCTGACAAAAACTGGTATATGTGAATAGAATAAAATAAAATTGAAGTCAATTGGGAAAGTACTGAATGAATGAAATTATATAATAAAGTGCCCACGACATATAAATTATTAATTACAGTCCCAGCTCCGAGCAGTGCCGCTTCGAGCAATGCCACTTCTCCGATTTCTCGCACGAGCGCTACCCCCACCACTTTAGCGTAGGTCGCGATCGATGCATTGCATAGCTAACGCTCCGAGGAGTGCCGGGCACGAAACGGCCGAATCTGAAGGTTTTTCTCAGGCCAAACCTTGAAATTGTTCAGTCAAACAAATTGTTCTTTTTAGTATACATATAAGATGATATAAAATCAAATTTATGCACTATAGGGCTAACTAATCATTGTTTATTTTATGTTTCGTAAAATATTTGAAGGCTTTGGATAAAGATGTTCTGCGTGAATGTTCAACATAAAATGTGAACGTTAAAACCTGAAGAAAACCATGAAAAATTATAAAATCGCGTTCAAAAGATATTAGATGTCTGATTTCAGCTAATTTAATATGCGTTTCTATGAGAAAATTGCTCGCAGTATTATTGCGCAGTACAGAACGTGAGAAAGAGTGAAAGAGTGAATTTCCATATTTCAAATGAACGAATATTTATTTTTACTACTGTAAAAAAAGCTTTCCATTGTTTTTTTTCTTTAAATTTTACATGTATTGTTATCATTAATAAGATTACACGAGTGACACAGTAATTAATGATTAATGTTTTAATTTTTTCCGGTATCTTGGAATATTAATGTAGTGAAGGCCTTTTCCGTTTTTTTATGTTTTTATTTGAAAATTGCCGACATGTTTCGACTCGGATCCGAGTCCTTCTCAAGGTGTGGTTCTTATTATTAGTTAACGGAAATTAAAAAAGGTTTCTTTGAAGATTGTGCATAGTTGTCAGTTTAGAAAAGTTGGAAATTTTAAAATTGGAAAGTCATAAACTTATAATTGGTCAAATATTTGTCTCGTAGGAGATAAATCCTAGAGAAAATTATTATATATTCTACATTTTTTAAAAAGGGAAGTGACAGAGCCTTGTAGTAGTGCTTTATTTGTTTGAGAATCATTCGATTCATACAAATGAGTTACAGTGCAATCCTAAAACTGTAATTGTAATAAATAAAAACAAAAACTAAAATTAAAGGTTGATGGTAAACATTACCAGAGAGGAGATAAACCGTGGTTACAACAAATTTCTCATTCATGAAACTTACTAACAAACATAATAATTTTTTTGATAGAATTTTTTTCTGGATTATCAAGAATATTCAGCCAGGCATTCCTCATCTCACACATATCCATACTTTCGCTTATACATGAAAACCTTACAGTTTTAAACAATTTTATCATAAGCTCTTATCCATGCCGATTTATTATTTTGAAGAGAGGCAAGAGAAAGCAATTCCCAATCGCCCTCTATCCCAATCTTTTTAAATATGCTTCTATCCTGGCGGGCCCAATTGTATTTTTCTATGTTTGACAAATCATACTTTAATCTATCCAGTTCTCTTAATCTTAAATAAAATTTCTTCGGGTATCGATCGTCGGAAATATTCAGAATTTTCTCTATCCAATTGAGAATTGACCCCAAAACTCTAACTGCTAGTTGGGATGCACCTATTTCTAATCTAACAGCATATCCAGCAGTATTTTGTGGAACATGGAGGATTCTCTTATAAAAAGTGGTTTGAACTTTTTCTATAAAATCTAAATACCTGAGACTCCATATGTGCGCACCATACATTAAAACTCTGGATACAAGACTATCGAAAAGTCGAACAATAGGGTTCCATGAGTTAAGTTTTAATCTGTGAATCAGGGAAATCGTTGCTCCTACAGCGAGGTTAGATTTACGAATAGCTTCATCTTTCGCCTTGACAAAAAGTGCAGATTGGGTGAATGACAGAGCCTTATGGTTGGAGGTTGTCAGCTGAATTCTTCTCCACGCATTCGAGCGTGGCCGCTCTTAGAGTGAGGGTTTATAGCTTCTTGGAATTATACTCCCCTACAGCCCCGAAAACGGCATTGCTCGGAGTTTGGACTGTATTGTGTTGGTTTTTGATCTACTAGTCATTAATAAAATGTTTATTAAAAAACGAGCTTTCGCTCAATGACGTTGAGCCTCATCAGGAATACATTGTTTGGAAAATACATTGTTACCTAATAAAAACGAATTTCACATAGAGATAGGTTTTTTAAACAGGAGGAGATATTAAGGATTTACAATTTTTTTATAGTCTACTTACGTGTATTTGTGTGAAATTGAGTAAGTTTCATAAAATATAAAAATACACCCTCCTGGACATACAGTGAATTTCTTGTGTGCAATTGTGTTGTGTAATAATTATTATGTTTTATTTATTTAAAATATTTTTTCCTCAATTCTGGAGAAAAATTTGATCGAAAGATATTTAATACTTATTTATAATATCGATATGCTCCTGTTCACTCTTCTTTTCAAAAATTTGTCTAACGTTCGTAATACACATCGAGTTAAAAGTATTTGTTCAAAATCGTATTTTTAATGGTAGCAATACCTCAAAGTTTGTTTTTCATATCCATTAAAAAGAAAGACTTTCGTGATGAAGCTATTTTTTATTATATTCACAAAAGGCATGTATTTCAATATCTTCATGGTTCAACAGCAGAAAATGTTAATTTTATGACAAACATCTCGGAAACGCCTAACCATTTACAAAACGAATTAAAAATTACAATTATTATCACGATTTTGAAACGATTTTTATTTGAAAGATTAGAAAAATTTCCGTCGAATTCGCCTTCGTTCAAATTATTTTGATAAATGAGTCGAAAATATTTAGCTTCAAATTTAAAATTTTGTTTATAAAAATAAACATTTTGAAATATTGATTTGAACTCTTTGCCAATTCTAGAAAAGTACTGCTCTTTAAACCTGAATCAAGAGCACGATTAAATTTATTTAATTGCTGGGTATTCATACAAAATATATTTACTCGTGAATTATTACATTTTTGGAGCCAACATTCCGAGATTTGTCGTTAACCTTAATTTTTGTTATAAGGTGAAACTTGATATTCAATTAGATATACAATTGAATATAAACAAAACTGTAGTTTTACCTTTTAAAAAAATTAAGGTCAAGGACGATTCTCAGACATTTGGCTCCCAAAAATTAATATTGCACGAATAAATATTCTGTATCAATACTTAGCAATTACATAATACTTAATCGTGCTCTTGATTTATATTTAATGAGTAGGATTTACTCGTGAACTTATGATTTTTCCAAATTTTTAGGAACACTTGTCTAGATTTGGTAAAAAGTTGAACTCAAGATTTCAAAATGTTCATTTAGCTAAAAAAAACTTTTAACTTTGAAACTAAGTGTTGTTTTTCAAATGATTCTACATACGATGTCGTGGATTTAATTTCTGCATAAATATTCTTCTTCGAAGTGAAGTATGAGTTTCCAAACGGTCAAAGAAATATCCCTACCCAGGTGCAAAATTCGGTCGGATGCCAGAGATTGACCATCGGCCCAAAGTCGGCAGTACTTTGGTAACCGATCTACAGTAAGCAGGGTTGGATCGAGGAAGGTGTTTTCAAGCTGTCATGGTCTCACCGACGTTGGTAACCGACGTCGGCGGTGGTCGGAAAGCCGGCTGTCGGCCCAATTCTGGCCCAACTTTGGGCCAACGATCGGATAAACTGTGGCAGATTGGTCGGTACGACTCCCAGAATGCGGTCGGTCCGGCTCTGTATACAGCAGTTGGTTAGCCACAAGTCACGTTGATGCACCCGATAGTCGGTCAAACTTTGGCCCAAATATGGGCCGGCCGTCAGACAAACGCTGGTTCACGGTTTCAAAAAGACGGCGAAAGTACGGTCGGCCCGACTCTGGGCAAAAGATGGCCCGAGCGTCGGCATAACATTGGCTTGTACAAGTCAACATTTTGCACCCGACGGTCGGTCAAACCTCGGCCCAAATATGGGCCGGCCTTCGAACAAACGCTGGTTCATGGTTTCAAAAAGACCGTGAAGGTACGGTCGGCCCGACTATGGGTCAGATATGGCCCGAACATCGGCATAACATTGGCTTGTACAAGTCACTATGTTGTACCCAATGGACGGTCAAACCTTGGCCCAAATATGGGCTGAGCGTCGGACAAACGCTGGTTCATGGTTTCAAAAAGACCGTGAAAGTACCGTCGACCCGACTCTGCGCAAGAGATGGCCCGACCATCGGCATAACATTGGCCTGTACAAGTCATTATGATGCACCCTTTCATTATTTCAAAACGACCGAAAGTTGGGTACGAACAGCTGGAATTTTATGTAGACATGTCCATATTCGTACTGAAATTTCGGTAAGAAAAAAAATCCAAAGCTCCAGCCTTATGATAAATTGTAAATGTTCCGAAAAATTTACATTTGATATAACTCTGCATCGCTTTAAAATAGCCTGAAACACCTACAAAGCAAAACGTTAAACGAAAGTTAAAAAAAATTTGTGATAACAAAAATTGTTGTGGTACGCGATAAAATTTCCAAGTTCCGTCGATGCAAATTTTAAATGCTTATGTATTAAAAATTACATTTTATGTCAGTATCGATAGTGGTAAAGGGCCTAAAATTAAAAAATTAAAAAAAAATTGTTTAAAAAAAGTTTGAAAAAAATGGTTTAAAAAAAATGTTTGAAACAAAATTTTTTAAAGCAAAATTGAAAAAAAATTTGTTAAAGGAAAATTAAAACAAAAATTAAAAAAAAAATTTTGAAAAGTTGTTGAAAAAGAAATTTGTTGAAAAGAAATTTAAGGGTTTCAACTCGGGGCTCCGAAACCCTAAAAATTGTATTCGGTTTGAATTATTTATTTACAATTTTTTAAAATTATATTCCCATTAGCAGTTAATTTATTTTACATCTACATGATTTCGTATAATAATAACAAAATTAACGAGAAAAAAGAGTTAAAATTTTTGTTTAACTGCTTTGAGCGGTGGCTTATGAGGATGGTTTTTTCATTGACTTTCAATTCTGTAGGTATAGAGTAATGGGGAAGACTCCCAACTGCTAGGCGATAGATTCAGGTATAGATGTAGGTTCGAAACCCCGTTGCGTTAGAAAATTTATTTCTGACATAATGTTTAAAAATCTAATATATTTATTCATTCTAAGCAGGACCATTAACATTTATAGTCAAAATCCTCGCAATCAATTATTATTTATTTTTTGAATACCTATTTTGTGTATTTCCACCTGTGTAGTGCGAACCTTCAAAAATAAAAGTCGGCCCCGCATTGTTGTCCAAGGTCGGGCCGACATCATCCTAATATATGGCCCATATACGGGACCAAATGTCGGGCCGACGTTGGGAAGTCAAAGGCCCGACCGTGGGTCGATGGTCAATTCGCACCTGGGTAAACTTTCTTTCGGTAGTGTATTATACAAAATTATAGCAGCATTCAATTCTACGTTCTTCAGGAACAATGACATGGAATCCACATCTCATTTTCCCCGTAGAATCGAATGGTGCTATAAGTTTTGTTGTAACTCACACAAAAATTTAAATTCTTTTTTATAAAAAATTGTCTTTTACCTTTTACATTTATATCAGCGGTCTAATCGAAATTTCGTTAGCCCTGCTTTTTTAACAGAATAAACAATTTAAGCAACTCAATTATTTTTGACTTTAATCTATAGTTCACCGTCAATTTTAGCTCACCCAAAATACATAAATGAATAAAATCAAGATATTCCCAACATAATAACTATAAATACAGTCGTTTTAACTTCAAGCTTATTAAGTATCGTTAATGTATAATACTATCGTTAATGATAAATTGAGTGCTTGGATATCTTTACCATCAAAACTTAATATGTTATTACTGTTTTTACTATGAAGAATAAAAACGTTAATCTTTATTTTTGTATATTCAACAACAAAAAAATATATTTTTAAACAATAAAAAACTTGTTCAGAGAAAAAGAGTCAAGTTACTCCGTTAAACGATAATTTAAAAAATAGAATAAAATTTAACGACGCATTAAAATCTGTTACTTATCAAGAAATACAATAAATAAAAATAATAAAATAAATCTTTAAGTCGTAAAAAAATATTCTGACACATTTTTAAATGAAATTTTGAAAAATGTTTGATGTATATCCTATGTATTTAAATACTCTTTTGTTTAATTACTTAATCTCAAATCTATCAAAATCCAGAGACCCCCTTTATTCGAACTGCTGTTTTAATTTTTCTGAAATGATACTGTTACTCAAGGCCGTAGACAGGAGTTGGGGGTCAGGGTTTTACTCCCCCACGAAATTCTTGAAACATGGACGTAATATACATATACTTTCCTGTGTGCCGCTGCACCCCCCCCCTGAATTTTTTTCCTACTGCATATCCATTCCCCGAAAAATGTTTCTAGCTAAGGCCTTGCTCGCACTTGTGCATGCGACGGCTATAAAAATGCATGCGCCCAAACATAATTCTCGAAATATGTACACAGCACTTTGAATGATTTTTTAAATTATTTTTGTTATTTCTGTCTAAAAGTTTAAGGCTTAAGCTTAAATGTAAGCCCTTTACATAGCTTCTGCCACATCGGGTTAGTTCTGCGGCCTATTCAGTTAATTCACAAAATACGTGATACGCTCAGGGGGTGGCGGTGGCGTCAAAGTATTATTTTTCAAGTGCTTGATCTCGGACGTGAAATTTGCTAATAAAGATATTTCTATGATCGATTTACTACATTGCGTGGATACAAAGAAAGCAACAACTGGCGAATATATTCATAGGCGCTAATGACCTCTCATCCACGTCACTTTCGATTAATAACTTTTACCCGCAGAAATTTTATGTGTGGTAAGAGGCATGGTCCCGGAGTAAAGTTTAAATAAGCAGATAAAGATTTTTTCATGATGGTCTCGTTTTCAATGCTAGTTGCAGCATAGGTCGCGTGACAGTGTTTACCAAGGTATCACAACCTGGCACCGAGTTCGCCATAATTCTTCTCTCTCTATCCTCTGTATTTACCATCGGTTCAACTTTTTCCTACACTCTACTCCCAGGTTGTCGATGCCTCTGTCAATGCTTTGCAGACGTACGACATATACCCGTTTATAAGTATATCGACTGCCAGTCGAAGAGAGTGCCAAGCCACACGAGAAGATACGAATACGTCCCATTAGGTTAATCTGTAATCGAGCTACGCCCTTCAGCCAGCAAATGCTTTCCTTGCGAGTGTTAGTTTCCATCACAAAGCTGATCCTAACACTTGCGATGTATTTTAGTCGGGCGCGAGTTCCTCAATTGCTTTCGCCGAATTATTGTTGTTGTAGTTGATTCTGATCCAATCTATTCAGAGTATTATATTTTCCAAATAGGAAAAGAAACAATCCAAAAAAAATGTATACCTTTCTAAAATTGCTAATATTTTAAACATTCTTTATACTAAAAATTGTAAGTAAAAAGATTTCTTTCAAGAAATTGAGGTAAGAATGTTTTGGTCTCAAATTAATGACCTCTTAAAATATTCATAAGACAGTCCTGCAGATTGGAACGAATCATGAGTTTTAATCAGAACATGAAAAAGATTGACAATTCAAAAATTATATTTCCTTTTCGGCTCATTAGAGACAAATAAATAACAAACTTTTTTTAGCATCATCTTCGATAAACTAGATAGTAGTCTTGATATGACGCTATGTTCACTAGAAAAACACCAGAGGAAAGTGATAGAACCTTGGACAGATCTGAAGTGCATGTTATTGAATTTATACATAAGAATAAATTACAGGCCGGTGTTGGTCGCATTTGCAAGCGAGCGGTCAGAACTATTGTGGAAGCACGAGTAGTTTTAGTGGGGTGATGTTGGATAGTTTCTGTAGATGTTGAGCATGATTTTGATATTCGTCCTTTTTATCTTCGTTTTTCATTCACGAAACTGCCATCCAAACAAAAATATAAAAGTTGCCCCAAAAATGTCATTTGAGGTACAATATTTGGTCAACAACTACTCATTCTATCTATGTTACTCTTGACCATGAAATGGATATAAATGTTTATCTTCTTGGCATCTGGTTTAGTGTTCGATTCCGGTTGAAATTTCACAAGTTAGTCGAAATTCCCATATAAAAGAAAACAAATAAATTGAATAACTGACACATTCCATCTTTTTTTACAAAAATCACTCAAACATTTAAGTCTTTGATGCTTAGATCAGATTTAGTGCTATTATACTTGACGCAAATTGTACAGTAATATAGTTACATCAGTTGTGAGTTACTCATTCCCAGACAATAATTACAATGCGTGAATTTTATTTGGGGTAGAATAACGATTCAGTCACGGAATAGTGAGCCTCCTTACACCATGCTCTAGTTGCAGGCTTAAACTGCATAAGTGGGGATAAGCGTCTCTGGAGCATGGGAGGGAGTAGAGAGCAAGCGTCCAGTCTCTCTCCCTCTCATGCGCCAAGGTTACGTCCAGTTACGCTTATTCCCATTCTACCCCCACTTAAGCAGTTTAAGCCTGCGAATAGCGTACGGTGTAAAACTGTTCAGACTTTCGAAGCACCCGTCAGAATCAATTCGTAACTACAAAGTGAAACTTGCTGAAACATTCGTAAGATATTTGAAACCACAAATTGAACAATCTGTGGCATTATGAGTTTCATCAATTTCAAACACTTTTGCAGTCAAGGGAGCTTCCATAAAGGATGCAACA
>CAKNWT010324734.1:3519-13992 GCA_932066315.1 Andricus coriarius | reverse complement strand
AAAAAGTTGAATTTTCTGCAAAACACATATGCTTTTAACGAAACAGTTGAATTCGTATGAAAAACATACGAATTTTTTAAATAGTAACGTTGCGTATACGCAACAGAGGAGGGAAATGGGTTAGGTAATTAGTGAGTGAAAGCCTTAGGAATAAAATAATGCCGTGTATCGAAAATGTTAAGGAAAGAAAAAAGCTTAAAAATGAAAAAAAAAAATTAAATTTGAGGAAACGCAGGTCAAAGCGTTTTTGAGTTTAAGAGATGTTAATTTAAAAGGGTTCAATAATTGTGTACTTTAAATTGCAACTTGATTTTAAACAAATTTGAATTTTGGGAATATGTGAATTGTACGTATTTACATTGAGATTCATATTATATTTAGTACACTTACCATCGAAATGCAGAAAAACCGTGATTGTAAGTAACAGAGTGCTGACAAGGATCTTCATTTTTTTACAGATTTTGTAAATAGCGGCTAAAAAATTTGGAACATATTCACTCTTATACAATACTAATCACTGTCGAATTACTCATCCTTGTTACTACCTGAAAAAACCTTCAGAATTACAGATATTTACCACCAATTAGAAGAATTCTATTTATAATCGACGCCACTGATTAGTTGTTAAAATTAAAGACATAATGTAATCGTTTTATATCTGATGTAAAGATTATTATTAGTACACTCAACCTAAGTTGTTTAATGTATATTTGCCCAGTTTTCGGGAATCTTCCATATTTTCTGCTCTTTTAATATATTCTTATCTTTTGTAAATTTTTTCAATTCAAGGAATGTGTGTACTAAGCTTTACAAAGATTAAAAACTAAAGTTACTTAAGGTAGTTGTGCCGAAAATCAGATCTCTGAAACAGAGTTTTTTCATTATTTCAAGAATCAAAAAAATATTATCGAGACTTATGAGTCCGAGACGAGCTTCCGGATTTTTTGCCGGGACCTTCTGGAGCTTTTGTGGTTCCGGAATGTTCTTTGATTCTTTGCAGAAGCCCCTCTAATCTTCCTGTTTATAAATTCTTATGTTTTTATTGTATTTATGCTGAGCCGTCTGATAGAAGTCCCAGTCTGTCCTAGACATAATTGTACTTGTAGGGAAATTGTTCTCTATGATGTACTTATCCGCGGCATACTATAACTGATTTATGGTATCCTAGCTTGTGGGAAATTCCATAAGCCTGTTTTTGAGTTCATCTTGATATATTTATGATCCGAGATAGAATCCTCGTTGAAGACTCTCCAGCTCAATATCCTGCTCCTTAGTTCTCCGGGCTTAGAGTCAAATCGAGAACCTCACTCGTGTTTTTAATCTGAAATGTGACAGTATCAACACGATTTTTAATCTCCAGCTTAGTGCCTGATACGTATTCAATTAAATCTCTTCCCCTGCCTTTGTTGTTTGTGCTCCTCCACACTGTATGTTTGAAGATTAAGTCACAGCTCAACAGCAGAAGAATCCGGTTTGCCTGGCAGTGCTGAATTATAGACTTCACCTCTGTAGGAGATCGGAGCCCCTCAGCATCGGCAGGGAAATAAGCAGATGCGATATAACCCTTTAGCCGTTCTCCGCTTCTGCTCCTAAGCGTCACCTTAATAAGATTGTTCACGGTAGCTCACAAGACCGCGAACCCTTCGCAATCTTGACCCCATGTAAAATTTCTAAAATTTGTTCAAACTAAGCTTTTAATTACTACTTTAGAAAGAGCGATATCGAATTAATTCTTTCAGCACCATGTGCATTCGATTTTCAAATAATTTCCTATGGAAAAAAAAGTTTTGGGAAAAATATCCCGTATCACATTATGAAATGTCCGCACCAGAATATGTGAGGATAATTTTCAATTTTCTTTTATGACATTTGACATAATAAGTTACGAAACTGGTTGCTTTTTTCACGTTCAAAACAAGTGAAGGAGAGTTGGCAGATGAATTAAATTACGACACCTCAACTGCTGTGTGGATACGGATTTCACAGTTCAAATAGTGTTAATAATTGATATCACTAATATTAGTTTACCTTGAGAATCTCAGATATTTAATTAAACACGTGCATAAAAAACAAAGTCCTCGGTCTTCCTTTGATTTGATATTTTTTTATATGATTGTTTTTTTTATAAATTAGATTTTGGTTGCCATACTTTTCATGATACTTCGACTTCAATTTCACAATAATGTTCAAATAATGTTTGATGGATATGTTTTTTAGGTTCATATAAAGACACGCTGTAACCATGTCAATAAATTAATGCATTGCACTTGTTTGATAAAACTATGGCTCAGGGCCATATCATGCCGGATGGTGGTGATGCTGAGCTGCGAGATGGTCAGGCAGATCTTACTAATCAAACAGCTGGCCAGCAAGAACATCTGCGGCAAACGGTTAGCAGTGGAACATCAACTGTGTCTGCTGAGGATGCTTTGGCTAGTTCTAGCTGTTTGCAGCCAAACGCCTTAAAAGAAATACCGTGGGAGAGTATCAATTGGGATACCACAATCAAAGAGGAATCAGTGCGACTCAACTATAATAGTGTGAAGTTGGAAACCAAAAGCGAAAAAGGATACAACCTTAGGAGGAAGTTTGCTTCAAAGTACCCTCATATAAAGAAAGTAAGACTAAGAAATTTTATCGCTAAAGTGAAGGACATCCGGACTAATCTACACATCGCAGAAGAGCGAGCAATGGAGATTAAACAATAGGTCGATTTGGCGAGGAAAAATGTCGACAATGATACATCAGTTAAAATTCAGGCAAATTGGTTCGATTGACTCAATAGAAAAAGGAAATAGAGCCTGAA
The DNA here is from genome assembly GCA_932066315.1 of Andricus coriarius. NCBI lineage: Eukaryota > Metazoa > Arthropoda > Insecta > Hymenoptera > Cynipidae > Andricus > Andricus coriarius. The sequence goes on along the minus strand of CAKNWT010324734.1, from coordinate 11,186 downwards.
AGCTGATACACCATAGTGATAAAATCATACACCCTCGGCACATACAAACAATAGCAATAGCAATATTGGATTGAATTATAGACACCCAACGGCAGAGAATTGATGTTCTTACTGCCTTTCAGGCAGCTGAAAGACGAGTGTGCATCCTGCAATGGCAAGGTGTTTTCAGAAGATCATGGAACACCTAGATCTGATGCCAGGCTTTATGCTCAAAGGTACTATGTATATGTTGCCTAAGAAACCAGATGCTCAAAATCCATCTGAATTTAGACCGACAGCCCGCCACGACGCAAGCTGATAAACATAAAATAATTCACATGGCAGACCTAGAGAACGATTTCAAAAATGACATCGAGCCAATGGCTAAGGGCGTGTCGAATACCTGGATATTCTGGAATCTGAGGGTATTCAGCATTCGATGGTTTAAAAAAGCCTAACCACTGCCGTCTCTACAAGATTCAGATTGATTCTGAAGAGTTCTCTTAACTCGGCAAACAAGATCAGGGCAATCAATACCTATGCCATCCCTGCCATCACGTACTCCTCTGAGCTCATAAAATGGTCGAACATCGACCTTGAACGATTAAATAAAACCATCCCACTGAAGTCTCTGTTCCAGCTGTTTGACCATGGCATTCTGTGCATACATTTGAGTATTATTTCAGGGATATGATGGCTGCAAGCAAAATACAGCAAATCTTCTTGAAAGAGCTGTTCTAAACGTATGCATGTCCTCTGAACTCTTTCAGTGTTAACATTCCATGAATCGAAGCATAATCCTACTGTGCAGTCAACAATATTCCATATTTTTGTGTTTTCGGTTCCCAAAGTCAAGGTCAGTTCAAGGGTCAAGGTTCAAGGTCAAACAGACAAAATTCATCGCTAATAAATTAAGTCAGGGTACCTATAGGTTTTCGAGGTCGCTGAATTTAAATTCGTTGTCTGTTTGGTCCCATCATGTCAGGGTCAAGGTCAATTCAAGGTCTAACCTACAAAATTCATCGCTTACCAAATAAGTCAGGGTGCCCATAGGTTTTCGGGGTTGCTGAATTCGAATCCGTTGTCAAGGTCAGTTCAAGGTAAAACTCACAAAATTGATCGCTAACCAATTAAATCAGGGTATCTATAGTTTTTCGGTGTCGCCAAATTCAAATCCGTTGTCTGGTTGGTCCCGTCACGTCAGGGTCAAGGTCAATTCAAGGTAAAACCTACAAAATTCATCGTTAACCAAATAAGTCAGAGTACCTACAGGTCTTCGGGGTCCCTGATTTCGAATCCGTTGTCCGTTTTGTCCCATCAGGTCCAAGTCAAGGTCAGTTCAAGGTCAAACATACAAAATTGATCGTTAACCAATTAAGTCAGGGTGCATATAAGTTTTCGGGGTCGCTGCGTTCAAATCCGTGGTCCTTTTGGTCTTATCAGGTCAGGGCCAAGGTCAATGCAAGATCAGAGCAAACGGACAACGGGTTTGATCTCAGCAACCCCGAAAACCTATAGGTACGCTGACTTAATTTTTTTTATTTAAATTGAAAAAAAATGGTAGAAATGATAAGAATGTATCAAAAGAACAGAAAATATGAAAGCTTCGCGAGAACTTGGCAAATATCGATATAATAACATAGGTTGAGTAATTTGATAATAATCTTTATTTGAGATATGAAACAATTACATTACGTTTTTAATTTTAACGGTTTTCCACGTAGTGACTTATGCCAAGATAGCCGAAATTAATATGCTCGGCAACCAATCAGTGGCGTCGATTATAAATAGAATTCTTCTGATTGGTGGTATATATCAATAATTCTGAAAGTTTTTGTAGGTAGTAATGACGATGAGTCATCTGATAGTGATTAGTATATATAGGAGTGAATATCTTTTAATTTTCTCAGTCGCAAATGCGAAAGCTGTCAAAAAAATGAATATCTTTCTCAGCACTCTATTACTTACAATCACGGTTTTTCTGCAATTTGGTGGTAATTGTTCTCAATATAATATAAATCTCAATCTAAAATGAATTTTTTATATATTCCCAAAATTTAAATTTGTTTAAAATCAACCTACAATTTGATTTGCACAAGGATTAAAGCATTTGTCAAATTTGACTATATTACTATTTTAATATTAAACTGAAACCACTTCCTGCAATACTCTCCCTCCCCATTCCTCCTAATTCCCCTCCTTTCTCGAACTTCTTCCTCTTCTATTTCCTACACTTCCACGGACAACGGAATCGAATTCAGCGACCCTAAAACCCTATAGGCATCCTGACTTATATGGTTAGCGATGAATTTTGTAGTTTTGACATTGAATTGACCTTGACCCTGACCGGATGAGACTAAACAGATAACATATTCGAGTTCAGCGACCCCGAACACCTATAGTTACCCAGACTTTTTTGGTTAGCGAATACTTTTGTAGGTTTGACCTTCAATTGACCTTGACCCTGACCTGATGGGAACAAACGGACAACGGATTTGAATTAAGCGACCCCGAAAACCTATAAGTGCCGTGACTTAATTACTTGGCTATGAATTTTGTAAGCTTGACCTTAAACTGACCTTGAACTGACCTTGACAACGTATTCGAATTCAGCGACCCCGAAAACCTATAGGTAACCTGACTTATTTGGTTAGCGATGAATTTTGTAGGTTTGACCTTGAATTGACCTTGAACCTGACCTGATGGGACCAAAAGGACGACGGATTCGAATTCAGCGACACAGAAAATATAAGACCCACCTAGTATGGTCCGTGTTGTAGAAACAATGTCAACTTTATTTAAAATATAATTCTTCATAATATTTTTAAATTCCTAAAATTTTGTATCAAACAAAGAAAAAACTATTAAAGTATAAAGTAAACGCTATTTGCTATAATTATTCATAATAATAATCTGAAGTAATATTATGATAAAAGAGAAGATATTATAAAATAATTTCCGACATTTCCGATATTTTGAGGTAACTGTCTAATACAGTATCAAAAACCATTTAAATTGTTTTTTGTCCAATGTAAACAAGTAAACTTCAAGTTAACTGTACATGAAAGTGAATCTGTCTATCCACTTTTTTCCGTGTACATAGTTTATCACGAATTAAAATTGATGCTTTTCATCTGAGATGAAAATTTAATTATTATATCTCCGAAGGACAATCTTGAAACTAATAACGTCGTTATCTCATATATATGTGAGATAACGACTACTTGTGCACATATTTGTACTCTGATGATGTAATAGAATATTCTTCAGTTACATATGTTGATCCAATTATTCACTGAAGCATTAATCAGTTTTTCCACTACCTTGCGAAAATGAGGATGGTCTATACTTTCGTTTTTACTCTGGCTGTCATCTTTAATTCTATTGGTGAATATAATAATATATCTATCATTTTTTTATATTTTATATAATACATCCATAAATTCGGCCATTTCTCAGGACTCTGGAGCTTATATTAATATAATGGCCATTTGTATATTTATTTCGTGGGACATGATTTTCTGACGATATACCTGCTATCTCGGTACTAGTCGTCTTGTTCTGTCTGGTCTTATTTTTCCTTTTTTTTCGTGGCGTCCTTTTCCGTTCATCACCTCGGTTTTTACGAAGAATGCGACATATGTGCGCCATTCTGACGTGCTAATGCTAATTAGCGTTCTTCACTGAATATTTGAAGTCAACATCTGATTACATATTATATTTGTTTGTCCATTACTCATTAATTTGATATCAAACACAACTATGTTACGATTTTTTCGAAGATTTAACTTCACTCTACACGGAGAAAATTTGTTTATTAAAATTTACCCAATTAATTAGGTAAATGGAGGACAATTCTGCATTTAGATAAAGTTTACAATTATTTTAGGATATATTACAAAACAGAACTATAAATAATACAAAAGAGTTATGTAAAATCTCAATTCCAAGAGAAATAAGTTTTTCAGAAAATAGCTTTATTTTTCGTAGAAGTATTTTAATTTTCAAGATAAAAAATGAATTCTCTACATAAAGATCAAATTTCTATAGAAAAATTTCAAAACCAAATTAAGTCGCCTTTTTATTAAAAAAAAAATTATTTTCAATGAAAAAACTAATTTTGCACCAAAAGAAAGAATTGTAAGTAAGTGGGAAAAGTTGTTCTTCATATGGAATCTCCTTCTCCTCGTATACTTCAGGCTCCTGAGGAGCATCCTCTTCGTGCCAGGGACAGGTCGCCGTCTGGTAAGCCTCCTTCCCCTAAAGTACTGGGATACGCACCTGAACAACTTGGATACATTCGGCTTATTCCCCGCACAAATCAGAAACTACGATTCGAATTTCGAAGATATGTTTTTCATACTGGTTATCCAATTAGATTGCGATCAGAAGAAAACACCTATATTACCGTCCCAAACCAAGAACATATTGTATTATCAGCATCGAATGGTGACATTTTTGCAATATTAGAGAATAGCTGGATTCTTCGTGGATTATACACGGCACAGAACGCTAAATCGAGAATTAAAGTGAATATGATAAGCGCTGCAGTTGATAATTTGACCCCAGATGAAATACGAGATTGTCCAGTGGGCAAACGTCACCCAATCATCTCCAAAAGATTCATTAAAGTTTCAGCCAATACCGATTCACTACAGTCCGAATGGAGCCCGAATAGCGAACGTAACCTTGGATCTTCTTCTTCTTCTTCTGACAGACAACATTCACCAGATCGGAATTCTCAGGAGCCTCCTCTTCATGCCGAAGCCAGGTCGCCTCACGGGTGGCCGCCTTCATTTAAAGTACTTGGATATACACTTGGACAACTTGGACACATTCGGCTTATTCCCCGCACAAATCAGAACCTACGATTCGAATTTCGAAGATACGTTTTTCCTGCTGGTAAACCAATCAGATTGCGAACAGAAGGAAAAAGGTTTATTCACGTGCCAGCCCAAGAACAGATTGTATTATCAGCATCCAACGATGACGTTTTTGCAATATTAGAGTATAGCGGGTTGCTTCGCGGTATATATAAGACAAATAGCGATCGTACGAGAATCAAAATAAATATGATAAGCGGCGCAGTTCACGATTTTACTCCAGATGAATGGCGAGATTGTCCAGTGGGCCAATATCATCCAATCTTCCCTCACAGTTTCTTTAAAGCTTCAGAAAATCACGATTCACTACAAATCAAATGGAATCCTCATAGCGAACGTAACCGTGGTTCTTCTTCTCATGACAGACAACATTCACCTGAACAGACTGCACCTCAGGAGCCCCCTCTTCGAGCCAGGTCCAGCTCCTCTCCGAAAGGGTCTCTTTCTGTTAAAGTACTTGGATGTGCAATAGATCAGCTTGGCTATGTTCGGCTTATTCCTTCCACAAACCAGAACCAGCGGTTTGAATTTCGAAGATACGTTTTTCCTGCCTATAAAGCAATTCAAATGCGAGTAGATCATACGAACTATGTGCTTGGGCAAAACCAAGAGTATATTATATTATCAACATCCAGTGGTGACGTTTTTGCAATAATGGATTATAGTGGGACTCTTCATGGAATTTATAGGACAGATGAAAATAATTTGCGAATAAAAATAAATATAATAAGCGGGGCAGTTGATAATTTGACCGCAGATGAAAGAAGGTGTTGTCCAGTAGGCAAATATCACCCAATTTTCCCAAACAGTTTTATTAAAGCTTTTGCAAATTACGATTCACTAGAGTCCGAATGGGATCCCAATGCCAAACGCTATCTTGGTTCTTCTTCTTCTGCCAGACAACATGCACCTGTCCGGACTTCTCCGCAGTAACGTCCTCTTCATGCCAGGTCCATTCCTCCTCCGGGCAGGAGTCCATGTCATCATGTACTAGGATATGTACTAGGGCAACTGGATATATTCGGCTTATTCCAGAGCCAAAACAGAACCGGAAAATCGAGTTGCGAAGAAACTATTTTCCCGCCGATAAAGAAATTCAATTGATCTCTAATTACTATAATGATCCAGAGTTTTATGCTGCCAAATAAATTAAATTAATTAGTTTAATTTTGTGGGATAGTGATTACCATCTTATTTATTCAAGATATTTCCTTTTTTAACTGCCCTGTTACCGTTGAATCTTAATGACAAAAAATTTTTACTTTTGAATAACTGGCGCACTGACTCTAGTTTTTATTCGAATGTATTCAAATAAAAAAATGTAACAGAAAAATGATAGTGAAATTCCAAGTGATTCAAGAAAACAAAGGCGAAATCATATTCGACTTACCATAACTTATAGCTACTGCCACACTTCATTTGCAAGGAAGTAGGACGTAGTGGGCGAAGACCACATTTCTCGTTTTTGGGAAAGGATGTAACTTGTCAGGTTCACATCTTTCCCTGGACCATTGCACTTGGTTGAGAACTGCATTTGGAATAATTCGCCGTTTCTATCCTGAATGCAGTTAGCTGATTCGCAGAATCTAAACATCCTTGACGGTGGGGAATGACCTCCGCTTGTTTCGAATTTATATCGATACACATCTGCAACCCCTTTTGTGACTTAAGTTCCCGCTCTGTGTTCCATCGACTCAAGATCCGAAAGCGTCATACGTCCGTCCATAAATCTTCGTGTGTGTGAAACAATTAAATTGGTCAAAGTAGGTCCGATGATGCCATCATTTGATACCGTCCCGGTTTGTCTGAATTTCGTAGAAGCGCATGTCCGTTGGTGCAGTTTAAAGGGCGACGTCCCTTGATACCTAATAAAAAATAAGGGGTCGTGTCGGACTACCGTTTGAACAGGTCGTTCCTGGTTAATGTTTCACTTTAATTATCAATGAAGTCGCAGCCCAGCTTAGTTCCGCGTCGAGTGTAGACGGGCATGAGAAACCTTGTTTTTTCGGATTCCGTAGTATTTGGTGTGTGACCGACTCGAAGGTATGCATGCGTGGGTCAGGTAGGGCGTTATTCCAAGCATTGCTAATTTTGGTTGGATGTTCACAGTCAAGCGACAATTTGGAAAGGAAGCATATAAGAAAGCTATATTAGGAATTGTCGACTTCTAAAAAATGCTGACTGTCATGACGTGACTCAAAGACAGCTTTGATTCCTTAAATTTAATATTTTTAAATTATAAGTTGAATTTGATTGACTAATAATTATTAATTGATTCAAATTTAGTTTATTTATTTTAGTAGTTTATAACAGTCGATTGTCATCAGTTCCTAATTTTTAAAATATTGCGTGATAGTAAGAAATTGTTAATTAGGCAACGGTAATTCAAACATTATTTTAAAGGATTAATTATTATAGGTCAGATCAGCTGTTCAAATAAATCGGTTGTTCAGATAGGCAGGACGCTGAGAGATAAGAAAATGCACTTACCAGGACGGTACGTAATAAACCCACCCTGGACATTTTTGTTAATGTCCTTGATAACAGGGTTAAAATGAATAGTTCTTTCCTATGCTTGTTGGATTAATTATAACCTTACGGTAAGATTTCTGAGTTATGTGAGAAGGTAACGAACTGATGAGATAACTTCTCGGAATGTGTCACGGCATTCAAACAAGCGACTTAGTCATTATATCAAAAGTTAATGCAATTTATATTCAAGCCGAGCTGCTTCTGTGTAGTGGTTTAAACCTAGTATAGAGAATATGGTATATTTATGTTAAATTTTTTTAAATATTACATTTC
>CAKNWT010324726.1:819-11374 GCA_932066315.1 Andricus coriarius | reverse complement strand
GTCTCTTTATCACTGGGGATTAAAAACTTTTGATTTTTTTGGTTATCACTCTGCAAAATGTTGTGACCTCCATATCTTGGGTAATTTTGAAGATATTCCAAAAATTTTTATAGCGCATATGAGTGCATTTGAAACCCCATGCGACGGTCCCTTTATCACTGTGAATTGAAAACCTTCAAATTTTTTTGATCATCACTCTGCAAAATGTTGTGACCCCATACCTTGGGTAATTTCGAAGATATTCAGAAAATTTTCCTAGCGCATATGAGCTCCTTTGAAACCCTATACCACAATCCCTTCATCACTGCGGCTTACAAACTTTTCACTTTTTTGATCATCACCAATTTTCAAGATATTCAGAAAATTTTTATCACGCATACGAGCGCATTTGAAACCCTATTCGACAGTCCCTTCATCACTGCGGATTAAAAACTTTTCGTTTTTTTGGTTATCACTCTGCAAAATGTGGTGACCTTCATCTCTTGGGCAATTTTCAAGATATTCAGAAAATTTGTATGGCTCATATGAGCGCATTTGAAACCCTATTCGACAGTCCCCTCATCACTGCGGATTGAACACTTTTAATTTTTTTGACGATCACTCTGCAAAATGTTTTGACCTCCATATCTTGGGCAATTTTGAAGATATTCAAAACATTTTTATAGCGCACATGAGCGCATTTGAAACCCTATTCGACAGTTCCTGCATCACTGCGGATTGAAAACTTTTAATTTTTTTGACCATCACTCGGCAAAATGTTTTGACCTCCATATCTTTGGTAATTTTGAAGATATTCAAAACATTTTTACGGCGCACATGAGCGCATTTGAAACCCTATTCTACAGTTCCTGCATCACTGCGAATTGAAAACTTTTAATTTTTTTGATCAACACTCTGCAAAATGTTGTCAGCTTCATACCTTGGGTAATTTTTAAGATATTCCAAAAAATTTTATGGCGCACATGAGCGCATGTGAAACCCCATACGACGGTCCCTTTATCACTGCAGATTAAAAACTTTTTATTTTATCGGTTATCGCATGGTCATCACTTTGTAACGTGTTAAAAGTTTCGTATCGTGGACAGTTTTTAAAGTTTGCAAACACTCTTTGTGGCGCATATGGGCGCATTTGAAGACGAATGACTCCATATTAGAAATTTTGGATTCAATATAACTGTCGAGGATTTAACACCTGCGTCACACTCCCCCGCCCCCCAATGCTATCTTTGTTAATTAGCTAGCGCAAAATTTTTAAGTGGTGGCGCATTTGAGCGCATTTGAAATTATGACAGATGGCTATGATGAATTAAAAAAAATGTTATTTTTTTAGAAGAATCGCGTCAGCCCCCCCCCCCCATTTTGATCACTGATAACTCGGTTAATAATGTGCCGCAAAATTTTTTCTACTATAACTCCTAGAGTCTTGTGGCGCAACATTTTTTATTGGTGGCGCATATCAGCGTATTTGCGGCGCAATTCAGTGGGCTATAAAATACCCGAAAATCAAGAGGGGTGGGGGGCTGGTGTAACTGACCTGGCAACGGCGCTGTGTATGTATTAACTTGTTTAGAATCATGTCGACTACAATCTACGCATTGTTTAATCACCTCTCTAACGACTTTTCGCCCTCTCATGATCCAGAATTCTTCTCTTAGAACGTTCAGTGTCATCGCAGCTCCCGCATGTTTAAGTTCCACGTGCCTTTCTCTAATTGATTATTCGACAAAATATACTTTGCTTGGCAAAATAGCTGGGCATCGAAAATTGAAACTATCGTCACGATATAAAAGCTTCGATTTGGTTCTGATGAGTCCTTCACTATCAATGAACGGTAAAAAATCTCTAATGTGTTTATCTTCTAGACTATGAAAATGTCTGCTTTGATACATTTTGATCAGACTAATCTCTGCCTTGCAATACTCATCAGCCGTCAAAAAGTGGATTTTAATTAGATTAATCTCTGCGTTAAAAAAATTGGCTTTTTTCGTCTTTATTTTCTCTTTGCAATTATGAATGAACCTCTTTATCCAACCAATACCCCGAATCACTTTGAATAACTAGACAGCTGATAAAACAAATTATCATTTTCCACTATTTCTCTATCTTCAACGATAATCAACGCTGTACTTTGTCCTTAGGTTGACTTCTTTAATTCTGAATTGACCTCTGCTTCGTCAACGCTGTCCTCATTAGCAGTAGGCCATTTGTTCTTACTTTTTCTAAGCCAATTCGGACCCTCCCACCACCGAGAAGCTAACAGCTGATTGACCGTGCAAGCTCTCGACGGTAAGTCAGCTGGATTTAAATGTCCAGGAATATGCCGCCACTGTTTCGATTCTCAAATATCCCTAATCTCTTTGACTCTATTCGAAATAAAAATACTCCAATTATCTTTTCTATTAATCCACGCGACTACTGTCGACGCATCGGTCCAATAATAAGTGTTTGCGCCTTTAGAATCTACCGCCTTTAGAATAATAATAATTCTAGTCGCGGAATACTCGTCGACCTATTCGCGTTACTCTTAACCACAGGCGCAACTCTAGTCTTTGCTTGGACAAAATACACTCGCACGTCCGAGCCTTTTTGTATTCTTATAAAAATCACTGCGGCATAAGCTAATATACTGGCATCAACAAATGTCTGTATACTCACATCCGCGTCTGTGCCAATTACTCCTATCATACAGCGCTGCACTTCGACCTGTTCCAGGTTTTTTAATTCCTCGATCCAATTCGCGAACCACTTTTCAATATTCTCGCTGACCTCTTCATCCCACGTTAACTTAGCTGCCCAAGCTTCTTGCAATAAAATTTTCGGACCGAGAGAAACAGGGCAAACAAAACCGAGCGGATCAAAAATACGGTGAGCAACGGAAAAAATATTTCTCTTTGTAACTTTCTCAAATTCTAATTTTTCTAAATCTGACACGTTAAGCGACAGCGTGTCCTGCTGTCTATCCCACAATAATCCGAGAACCCCACTTAAACTCTGAGACTTGTCGTCATGTGTGTGCTCCCAACAGCGTAAATCAAAAAGACATACAAGCTGTGTTTAAGCTTCAAAACATTCAAATAATTAGACTTTCCTGCACTATCGTTACACACAATCGATTTTAAATAATCATCTATGTGTAGATTAATCGTTGCACCTAGAATACACGGACTACTGCATAACCCGAACACAACTCTACAATGTCGATAAATAATCATCTTAACCTCAGGGTGGTACCAGAGAAATCTCAGAAAATCTCGTTCCACCGGGTTCACACTAATCTGCAGAAAAGCCTTCCTTATAGCCGCAATTACGCCTATATTACCTTCTCTGAAGCGCAATAAAATATAGCCGACTTGTTCTATGAGGTTTGGCCCTTTTTCCAGACATCCATTGAGAGAGGGGGAGCCTGCCGACGCGTCGTAAATCGGCCTCGTGCTGGTTGTCGAATATTCCTTAAAAATTGAACGATGAGGCAGATAAATACCCCAGTGGGCCTCTTCTTCCGGAGGGACTCGTTCCATAATCCCTTCTCTCAGCCATTCCTGAAAAATGCCGTCGTACTCTTCATATTTTTCAGCTACCTGCAACTTTCATACCATAGGCTCTAATCTCTGCACAGCCATTGTTTTATTGTCCTTAAGTTCTGGATGACACTCAAGCCAGGGCAATTTCACTTCATAGCGGCCTTCTCCATTCTTTATGACACTCTCCCTGAACGCTTCTTCCACCTCTATGTCGTGCTGTTTTTGGGTCTTACGGTCTATAGGGTCCTTAATCCCCAAAATGCCCAAGGACCATAGATCTTTAATATATCTGCATTCTGACTGAACATAGACACTGTGTACTGGCGTACACTGCCTGATTTTCTCGGCCTTTAGTTTCGGATGCTTTCGTTGGTACTTTACCCATCAGTGTCTAACCCAGGTATGTCTCTACTGCCGTTAATCCACTTTTTAACCCCTGTACGCGCCCGGTGAGTAATTTTCTGGCTACGCCTGCCCCGATGAGAATAGCCACGGTATTTTCTTTGCTGCACACATCTGTTAAACTCACCTTTATATTTTCGAGTTCTTGCAGCCAGCTGCCTTTTGTCACCGATGGCACGTTCGCACAAACAACTTTCTCATCCATCGCTTGAAAATTACACCAGTCACTACCATCTAAGTTGTCCTGTTTCTTCGTGCGCTCTGACTCATTCTCTTCTCTGAAGCTGAAACCTTGAACCGCTATGAAAAACCACTAAGGAACGCTTGAACCACTAAGGAAAACAGCATCGCGGTGCACTTGTCTGTAAAAACACACAGTGTGTCCAGAGCTCGTAAATACGAATCAATTTTGTCATACAGACTAGCGAGCTGCACCTCCTTCGAGGACATAGCATTTTGCAATACTAGTTGCAAAAGCTCGCGCACATAAACTTCGATCTGCAGATCATCTTGTCCAAAACATTTCTTCAAACTATCAATTGCCTTTTCATAATTTTCAATGGTCGAAGGGTAACTTTTCTCTAATTCCGCCGCACGAGAATCCGGCACAATTGCTTGTATCAAATATTGAAACTTATCTTCATTACTCATTTTCACATCTTCGTGTATCTTCTCAAATAGGCTCCAAAATTGATTGAACAATCCATCTAAAATACTCACCCCGTTGTCTTCTAATTCTTTGTGCTTATCAGCTACCAAGGAATATGCCACGGTTATTTCGGCGGATCCAGAGGCGACGTCCTCTAACAGAGCATTCAGCGAATTCAGCGCCTTGGTGAACGCGATACGTAGACTCGTCCTTTTTCTCTTCGATTGCTCAATTTTTCTTGATTAAAAAAAAACACAAATCACACTAATCACAACCCGTCACTGCAACCCAAGTCCTGTCTCGGTCGCCAGATGTTTTATTTAAATACCTGGGAAATCCAGGGTTGTTTTTAAATCAGGAAAAACGTCACAATACGACTTAACACTTTATTGAATTATAAGAGGAAAAAGGGTAAACTTGAAAGATACACAAATGAAAGACACCGCGCGGTTTCTCGTTAATTAAAAATTGTTGCTCGCTTTGATGGTCATTTGACACTGGCACTTCTTGACGCTTTTCCGCATAACTGAGGCGACGATGCAAGACACCTCCCACTCTTCAATCCCTATGTTCACGAAGCGTTAGACCCTTTCGTGCGTACCGATCTTTTTCGAATTCCCAGGTTTCCCAAAAAATACTACAGTGCACATTCTTTCATTATACCTAAATTCAACAAAGAGGTTATCTGCTTTTACCTACTTATACTCTATGTAACCAAAGGGGAGAGAATCATGATTCTCAATTAGCCTTCTTTTAGTGTAAACAGGTTTACAGGTTTTATGGTTATTTTTGGTGACTACTTGCTGATATTCAGTTCTACGAATAGTTTTATAATTTAAATTAATCGCGGAAGCCTTATTAACCACAAGATCGCAAAGAGACTCAAAGTTTATGATTTGAGAATTTTTATAATTTAGATTAATGCCTTTCACTTTGCAAACATGGTGCTGCTTGTCATCAGGTGACCGTATTTCAAAGGCATAAAATTTAGGTCCACCCGAGACAAAAGTTTCAATATAACTTCCTGAACCATAAACTTCGACCTCATCTGTCATATCCCCTAGTAAACATCCTGTTGCTGTGTAATATTCACCTGCCTCGTTATTACTAGCACAAATGACAGAACCCGTATCAAAATAGAGAACACGACGATCTAGTTTTTCAAATAACTATACAATTTTAAAAGGGCCTGTGCTGTTGTGTATGCGGCTATAACTACATTAGTAATAGGCGAAGGGGCTACAGCTTCATCTTTATACATTCAAGATGCATACATATTTTCCTTGTCTACTAGCAACATATTTGTAAGAACTTTATCTGGACTTTCAACAATATCAATTAAAGCTTTTTGGCCAGCATGAATGATATCTAAGTCTAATTCGCGCTCTACAGACAAAAGCCATTCGATAGCTTTTTTCGACCGTTTATTTGCTAACCTATAACCCCCATTTGGTAGGACACCTATTGTGTCGGACTTTGAATAATTTTTCCTAAAAACTACTGTGCAGGCTGAAGCAATGGTGACACTTTCAACAAAAGGATCAAGATTAGTTACTTTGATAAATAATTCTCGGAAAGCTATACAAACAGTACGAAGAATATCAACGTCATTTATACAGTACGTTCTAATTTCATTTCTAAAATTAAAAATGTAATTATTTTCAATCAATTCTTCGTGCCACTTTTCAAATTCTTCACGCCCCTGTAAGGACATTGTATCTGGGGAGTAAAAATGTGCAGCGGGTAATTTACCTACATATAACTCATTTTCCGGTATATTGAAGAGGTGCGGAAATGTACCTTTCCTTGCCTCTTCTAAACCGAAGGCTGCATGCATAGCACTTAATGGCATAGGTAGATAATTAAGACTATTAATGAATCGTGTTTTTTTTACTTTTACCAAATTATGCTAGTTCCATTTAAAATAAGCTCTGGCGGTTCATTAGTACCTCTATTCTTAATGAGTTCGCTAAGAATGAATTGTGTATCGAAACCTTTCGCATTATGTGCTATGCACACGGTCTCATCGAAATGCTTCAAATCGCGAATAGCGAATTCAGTGAACTGAGCCACAGGATCCTTATCAAAAATATACTGGCGCACACCACACCCATGAAATTTTACGTTGGTATCAGGATCGTTCATACAATCTTTACAAACCTGCTGTGCTACACACAAATTAGGTTTGTGAATATTGATTGATTCGTCACCTTCGACTTTTTCATATTGCTATGTTTCAAAGTTATAAAAAATGTAAGCCACTTTTTTAGATTTAGACTGTCCTCTTTATCTTTTTTAATTTATAGCAGTGACATAAAACAAAAATTATTAATTGGACAAAGTTTCTCACACGTTACGCAATCAGAGAAGCCACATTTATGTACCCCCCTTTCTTGATTTTCTCAGAGTTAAGTAACTTTGAACATCCATTACAGATATGTAATACTGAACAAATACTTTTACCTGTAGAGTGCGAATTAATAAGTAAATGTTTTCTGAAACATTCTACTCCATAGAAATACCGTCGACAGTCTCCACATTTAATGTTATTTTTTTTATTCACGTCATCATTGAGCTTACATGATGGTGAACTAAAACAAGCGTCACAATTCATTGTGCTCCTGTAATCAGTTTTTCTAAAATAAGCCTTATTGCACGGTACACAAAACTTCTTTGCTGCGCCAGCCCGGATTAAATTTAGTATGACACTATAATGGAAATTTGGATGACATTCATAAATTAAATAAATATTTTGTTTTATTTCATTACCCGTACTTAATACTTTTCAACTACCTTTACCTTATCCCTGCCTTTACCGAAATCTTTAAGATTGAAAACTTTCATTGCGATCTGCGCTTTTGCGAGATATTTTTCATATGAAATTAGCTCAGGCAGGCCACATCCAATGTCTGGTATTATTACACCAGCATCCCGAGTAAGCTTTTCAGCTGCCTTCACTTTTGCTTTGAGCTTATCCCTATCGCTTATACTTCTATACTCTTTTTTAAAATATTTGTTATCTGGATCGGACTAACGATTTGCGTTCGCAATCGCTACTTCTATAGCCTCTGGCAAACACGTGTTATTATTGTTAACTATAGGGTAAATTGATTTTTTAAAACCTTCGCTAGCTAGTTTCACACGGCATTTTCCAGCTATTATTCTGACATATGTAATCTCTACTATAAAGGTGTCATCAATATTAAAACTAATGGCACTTTGCACAACTGATTCTACTAATTGCCACAGGTCTTCAAAATGCAGATCTTTGAGGGGTAAAAATGCTTTCCAGGTAACTCCTTTGCTAAACCCATCCGCTCCAAATACAATACTTACTACATCGGTTTCCTTACACCACGAGATTATGTAATTATACAACTCTAAAAAGGCTAATTCCAATCAAAGAACAGGATTATTCTCCCCAGGAAGTACAATTTTGAATGTTAGTTTTCGCCCTTTTGTATCAAACTTTCTAACGTATTGGTCACTTTCCTCTATTTTTATTATAAAGGGGGCTAAAATGTCACTCTCATTCCTACCTTGTGGTTGAGCATCATGCTGATCTTCGGTGAGACTTTCGACAGCTTCATCAGCCATCGATGGGGCATGAAAGTCTTGTGTTGTGGGGTGTGGGGTATCATCCATAGCTCTAGACGGGCCTGCAATCGAAACACTGTCTGGAGCTGCTGTCACATCAAAAGGACTCTGCTTTCTGCTCGACCCTACTTCCGACAATGTGCTTTGAACACAATTTTGATTTTCTGAAGAAAAAAAAAACATCATTTCAATATTATGCTTTTTATAGACGATGTTTAGAAATATAAGTTATGCATATACATATAATTTACATTACCTTTTTGCTTCAATCCAGATGTAGATCGATCCATATTTTTGGGCATTTTCTGCTCCTTCTGTATTGCTTGAAGAACTTCCGTCTGTTTCTTCTGGGCCTGTTCAAGATTCTCCTTAGCAGTCATCTTTTCCCTATATTCAGCCTGTTTTCTCTTGGCTATTTTCAATCGTTCTTGCTTTGCAAGCTCTCTGTTTATTTTCTCGTCTCGCAATTTACGCTCCTTTTTTAAATCTGCCTCCCTGATCCGTGAAATTTTCCTTAATCTAATCTCCCTTTCTTTTGCCATTTTTATTCTAAATTTTTCCTGCATTTTCTCATGTCTAGCTTTTTCCCTCTTATCCTATTGTCTACGTCTATTTTCCTCTACCTTTTGTAATGATTTTTGATCTTTTTATAATGTCCATCGTCGGCTGTCAAAGATCTTCTTGATTTAGTTTTCTGTATTTCAGCTTCAATGAAAAGAGAAATAAAAAAATCAGCACACACGCAATATTTTTAAATGTTTACTTTTATAAAAATCTTATGAATGAAAATTAAAAAGAGTTTCACTTACCAATAACAGTTTGTATATTATTGCTTGCCGAGTTTGTCTCTCTCTGCATTTATATATATTTTCTTAACGCCGTTAGTAAAGGTACATCACCCTTTTCTTCTATGGCCATTTTCACAACTTCACCGAGCCGCCCCAGCGTATCACATTTGGGTGATGTACCTCTTTAATGTGGCAATGAGCAGCATTCTGTCATCCTCCCTCTGATGATCAATCGCTCCCTGGTTGTTTTGTTTATCCATGGACATTATTTGGCTTATTGTACACTTAAACTAATAACTTCGAACTACACTGATAAATTCCTCACAAAACAGTTCAATTTACTACACTGAACAATTGTACACGATACACTGTGAAAAACTATTGACAGTCGAGCGTGCTTCACCTTAGAGCATATAGTTAAGACTGACCTTCATCCGAGAGTGAAACATTGGGCAAAATGTTACGGAAAAACACTATTAGGTATGACCCTTCCACTATTCCTATAGCATTCCAACACTTCAATCAAAAACACATTTCCCCTTCAAAATCATGAGTAACGGTATATACTCAAAACTAATGTCTACCCTGGAATGGGGTGCGTGGAGGAAGTGATACATGAAAACGAAAATTACCATAATACCGCCACGGATTTTCTATTTGAAGATCTTTTCGTCTGATGTGTAGATCTTTAAACCTATAATTAGTTTCCTACTCCACCCACTGTGTCATTATTCATGATTTGTTTTTGTTATGAAAGTGTCACTGTAATTTGAAAATAAAAATGAAACATTATAAACCCGTATACCCGTGACTGCAAAAGAGATACTCTTATACAACATCTATCAGTATTTTACTTTCACCCACACGTCCCTATGATAGGTATGAATTTGACCTATATATACAAACTAGCACATACAGATATTTAATTATTAAAGCATTATTCTGATTTGATATTTTAATCCCTACTATTTTTATTTGGAACCAATGATATTTAAGCATCGTGAATGAAACGTGTCTAGACTTGTATTCCCCCCACCCATAATGGCTCTATTCCCTTGTACATAATACCTCTGAATAGTCAGCTAAAAATCAGTTTCTCTGTATCTTTGAAGCAGAACTCACAATGTCGCAAACTTTGGCTAGTGTTGAAAAAGTAACTGAAATTTCCGGTGTTGAAAAAGGAGCTGAAATTTTCTCTTTCGCTGTTACTACTTCTACTGCTGCTACTAAAAAAAAAGTTCACATGACGGAAGTGGATGCAACACACAAGACAAACAAACACCTCATTTTAACCACATTATACGCAGTAAATAACTCATGCAGTAAAAACGCTATTGTTGGTCCTGCAGTGCAGTCAGGTGGCAGTTTTAAACCTATTGTAAAAATTGTGTCTAACAAGCTACAAGGAATCACATTTGAGGCGACAACATGGTCAAAATTTCAGCAACAGTTTAAATTTATAAGTGCCTACTTTGAATCTGACGGCTATTCAATGCCAGAACTGGAACCACTCGAGATCAATGATTACATAGTGAAGTTCACGACGTCCTCCGGTGAAAAGACTATTCTGTTCGTGAAAACGCCCGTTGCCGAGGGTT
>CAKNWT010324724.1:0-19198 GCA_932066315.1 Andricus coriarius | reverse complement strand
ACGATGTAACATCAGACTTTGGGGTGAATTGAAAAAGACTCAATAGCAGACCTCCTTATATCAACTTCCCTCACTTTTTTATTAAAAGAATATCACCCAACGTAAGTCTTACGTATTTTGTCAAATTTTCTTAAGTAATATTAGGTCAGCTACCTAGAATTCGGTTTTCGGCAAAAATCAAAAGGAATTTGATATTAAAAAATATCAAAGAGATGACGTCAGGCAAGTGACGCATACTTACGGTATGTATCAACAATTGATTTGTTGATAAAACTAGAGACAGGCCAACGTTAGACTTAAGATTTTGGTCCAATTATTTGAAAAAATATGACTTCAGCTTCCTGTCAGAAGATGTCAAGGGAGAACCGGTATGGAATTTAATTTTAAAAACTTTTAAAAACACTGCCAATCGTATGCCTAACGTTTCTTCATTGATATCAGCTTAAAGATTTAATTTCTACACGGTCGGTAATGTCGCTAAGGGGATATTTACACAGACCAAGCTTAGCCCTAATTTCGTTTACCAGGAATTGTTGAACATAATTTTATATGATACAATCTCTGACGCCATGATGTCGGCGCCAAACAAAGGGAGCCATGAGTCATTGGCATGGTAACAGATCTTGTCAATTTTCAATGTAATATGACACCAGTGCAATAAGCATTAATATATAAATTATATTATTTATAGGCTGAAAAATGTAATGTCAGGGAAAGAAGATATTGATAGCGTGATATTGTTACGTCAGATATCTTAAGCTATTCTATATTTTAGGGCGAAAAAGTTTAATTCCCAGATTCAAGTATTGATTTTGAATATAGATATTGAGGTTCGGATACATCGACACTCTGATTCGTGAGTCACCACAAGGAGATACACCAATCTCACAGCCTTCTGCGCTCTAGCTGGATATTCACTATTATTACGGAAGTTTGTATTCAGAACTTTCCTTACTTGTCTACTTTGGCTCTTTATCGTATTTTGCGTTTTTCATCTATAAATTAAATTTTGTATGGCATTTCCTAGATTGAAAAGCAAAAGCCCTTAAGGGATCTTATATATCATCTATATTATTAGGGGTGGTCATGAAATAGTATATTTCGATACGAGTGGCCAAACGGGCGTTTTGATCACTGCGAGTGTGAAGGCGCCGCGTGAACTCGAGGCGAGGCGGAGTAGAATACTATGCAAAACCCGGGATCACAATAATTTCTTTATTTATAAAAACTTTCAAACAGATTATGAAATGTATCTTGTGCCTCATATTAATACCTGTAACACATAGTATATAACAGAAAACCATCTTTCACAAACGAAATAAACCCAACCTTACCCAAAATGATGTTCACAAATTAACCGTTTATGACGCCAGATGGCAACCGGTGGCCAAAATGTTTTGGTAACCGTGGAGACCATTTTTCTAACCGGTGACAGCGGTTTGGTAATCAATGTTGGGGATTTTGCTCATCGCTTTCGCGCACAATGCGGAATCAGCCATTTTCGATGTCTGTAAACGGTGGGCAAACGAGGGTTTTGCATGTATGTGTAAAAAAAACATTTTTTCGAATTTGGTAGCTACTCAAGCGGTTTCGGGTGTCTCTTGACTTAAAAATCCATGTAAAGCGTAATGCGCATATCATACTCAGCATGTTCCGATTAACGTAGTGCTCTGGTGGCCGTGATCACTTGGTGAACCACAGGGCAAGAGTACAATTTCTGACGTGTTGCCATCCGAGTGTCCCTCAGCGCAGATTTGGTCTTCCAAACTGTCGGCGAGGAATTTAAGTGTCTGCAACCAACGTGCTTGTCGTCATGATAATATTCCATTCATTTAAAGTGGTTTCGTGGACGAAGGATGAGCTTGGATTCTTGGACGCGAAATTGATCTTCTACGCAGAAGTTTATGATTATGAACTTGCATAACTTGCAAAGCTTGCGTCTTGGTTCGTCCGTTCTACGGCTTTATGTATTACGTCGTCAAGGTGGCCGTCGAACGCTTAATCTTAAGAACAGGAGTATTCTGGGTATAGCACAAATAGTGACAAATGGACTATAACTTCCCTTTGAAATATTCAGGAAATACAAAAAGTAGGCAGCGTAGCGTTTCTTTACAAAGCAGTGCAGAAGGCTGGTGAAACACTTGGTCTCGATGTCAATATCAAGGGAAGGTGTTTTGTGGTATAGTTTTAGGTCAACGGCACCCAACATCGATTGGGCCGCTATCAATTCCGAAAAAAGTGTTTTTTTTTCGATAAGACTACAGCATGACGTATGACTAGATTATGGAAACTCGAAGCCTTTTTAGATGGACGTACGCATATTATAAGAGTTTCAAAAACTTACTTATAAAAATAATTCCCTTGTTTCAATTTTTCAGCACCAAATTTTGTCAACTCTATGACCCAGGGAGACTTCGTATACTTTTTTTTCAGGGAAACAGCAGTAGAATACATCAACTGCGGGAAGGTAAGTAAACAAAAAATTGCGCTATATGCAAGTCAAACTTTCATATTACATAAACATGCAGCAAACAACTCGTGATCTATTTTTATGGAAACGAAAGCTAACGAAGATATATTAATGAAAACAAATATAATATACCAGATAACAATCGTGCCACGCACACACGGTCGTATAAACAGGTCCGAAAATTCCCAATGGTGGGGGGTCACACGCGTTTTGTTGAAGCCCCTTTCCTTTGCCGATCGGCTACCTTCACCAAGCTGTTACTAGCTGATCACTACGCCTGTGTTTGTGGCCAATATGTGAACTATGAAGATCTTAAAAACGCGAGATGTAACTTTGATGCCCCTACTACTAGAGTTTCTGGACCTGCCCTCGTAAAAAGAAATACCGATTTGATACCGTTTCAAGACTAGTTTTAAACCAGGTTTACTCTTTTTCTTGTATGTACCCTTCAGTCTATACCTGCATTACTTTTAGTGTGAGGAGAAAAGGACCGCAGTCTTCTGGGTATCATAAAAGATAGGTTTAAAACAGTTTTAGGACAGGCCTATACATGCCTATACTGTAGTTTTAAGTTGGTATTTCTTTTCACAAGGGAGTATGTATGACTGTGAACACTAAGCTGGTCCAAAAATGCATGGCCAAAAATGTATTCCATGGTAGAGGGCACCGATCCTCCCATTTGATTCCATGTCCAAAAAAATTAATTCCCTATTTTTTGAAATTTTGATTTTAACAGATGCCGGTTTTGACTTGCAGATTCCCATGTAAATAGCATGGGGAAATATCACTTTTTGGATTTTTTGGATTAGCTTGTCAGGGTTTGGGAAAATGTTACAGGAAAGTATAGAGAATTGTTGAGAATTATGCAACTAAGAATTTCATGTATCAGAGATATGGGTTTGACAACCCGAACGTATCCCACGGGTCCTCAAAACCTACCCTTGAAACCAAAAATATCAATTATTCACGAAGTCGACCATTTGAGCACTTTATTCTCGTTTTTTTACCTGAAATTATTACCATTTGTCTAGTGAATTATTGATCAACATTGTTTAATTAATTTTTAATTATTGAAACAAATTACAGTTGTTTATAAAATGTTTTTTCCAAACATTCGTCGAACTGGCATTTTATTATCATCAAGTGACACAAATCTTATTGTTTATACAATTTGAAAATAATAAACTGCCAGTTCGACGAATTTTTGGAGAAAAAACATTTTATAAACACATATAATTTGTTTAAATAATTAAAAATGATTGAACCAATGTTGATAAATATTCCATTAGACCAATAGAAATGATTTTTAGTAAAAAAAAACGGGAATAAGGTGATCAAAAGGTCGATTTCGTGAAGAATTCACATGTTTGGTTTCAAGGGTAGTTTTCAAGGCACCGTGCGGGTGTTTTAGGGCTGCCAAGCCCATATATCTGATACATGAAACTGTTCGTTGGATAACTCTCAACAAGTCTGTATACTTACCCTAACATTTTCCCAAGCCCTGAAAAATTATTCTAAAATCTCAAAAGAGTGATTTTTCCACATGCAATTTACAGCGATTCTTTAAGTCAAAACCGGCACCTGTTAAAATCAAAATTTGAAAAAACAGGGCTTTTTTTGGATTTGGACTTATGGGACTTTTGAGTAATAATTTTTTCAAATTTGGTTAAAAAAATAAAAATCGCGATGTCCAAAAAAGGCTTTTCTTTATGTTATTTTTTGTTGTCAGAGAAAGGTATAAGTGTGCTCTACAAGCCCTAAAAATATTGGAGTGGGGCTGCGACTGACTCACAAACAATGTATTTTTTCGGTAATGTGTTTCTAATGTTAATTTTATTTACAAAATTTTCCAAAAATATTTAATTTAAAGTACGCAAGATACCTACAACCAAAAATTTACATCAATTTTTCCCTATCTCTTACGGTTTACCAGTTATTTACAGTTGAAAAATTACGTTTTGAGTTAGTGAATTAATGACAGCCTGCTTGGGGCAATAAGGGAGCAACGTTTTGTCTTTTTAAAGACAATGAAATAAAAAGACTAAATTAAAAAGGTGGTGAAAAACAGCCCATATTTTAAAGCCTACTAATTTACTTTAATTATAATTTGACTCAATCTCGTTCAATCGTGATCCAAGTTTCAATCCGTGAATCAAGTTACACACGTTACGTTTGATATACAAAAAAGAATATTTAATTAGTTTTGTAAACTTAGCCCAGATGTAGGCTCCAGAAGCTACGAACACGATCTGTCTTCGTAAGATCTATCCCGACGTAATGGAGGAATATGTCATCCGACTCGTTACTTTCCACAACATCAGAAGACGATCGAGTTGGGATAATCACTTCACTAAAATCCAGAAGGGAAAAACACTGGTCACTTTTAATGAATCACTTATCACTTCACTTTACGATAATCCTAAAAAAGGAAAAAGCACGAGACACTGTTCATGAATCACTTATTTTGATTGAGAACACTTTGCTTTCAAGTAAGCAGTGAAACTTTACAATTCACGGGCCGGAACTCAAACCGATCATCAATATCACTTCAAATCATATAGCGTCTGGGTCAAACTCCCAACAATCACAAAGTTTTTCAGAAATAGTACGCATTTCTCAATTTTCAGCTTATTTTAGATTTTCACTAAAACAAATCGAATAAGCTCAAAAAAGTATAATCTTAACAGAGTTCTACATGAATTTCTACGTGTACTGTTCCACGGTACCACCCGGATTTTCACGTGAATTTTTACATGTATTTTCACATGTAGTTCCACACGGATATTGTCATCTGCGGAGAAAACCTTCCTTTCTGGTGGCATTGCGATTTACTAGCATTCTACTGTCCAAAATTTAATCACCATAACAGGATTTTAGATCTTTCACTGCATTGTTATTTTTTTTGACGAGGCATTCTCTTCTAAAACAATAAAAACACATTTGACTCAGGTAAGACATACAAAATGCAGGTACCGTGATGAGATTTGGGACTGATGCTTATTTATGAGTGTGACTAAAAGACCTCTCGTTTATGCGAAGCATATAATCACATAATGTCTCAAAATTAGGTGTAACTGGAAAGTTACATGTTATATAAAGTTTTCATGTCAAATATAGCTGTATGTGCCCAATTTAACGTCACATTCACACGCAGAATTTTGGGGAACGTTTACATATTACGTAACATTAAAGGGGGGGGGGGGCTACAACGTTTGTTAAGCCCATGTTAAAGGTACATAAACATACTATATAAAAAGCTTTACATTATCTTCATTTCATAGAAGAATGCGTCATAGACAAAAGAAGTATTTTAAATATTTCACTTATCGAAATTCATCATTAAATACAAAATATAAAAATTTTAATTCATTTAAGACCATTTTTATAATCAAAGAAAAGGTCGATTTTTGATGGCGCCCTTATTTCTTGTTTCGAAATTTGGAAGTGAAACCTTCTAATTAAACGCCAATAAAAAGGTACAAAAAGAACGTAGATTTTTTAAAGTCCTTTATAATCGGAGTTCGTAATCTTTTGCAAGACTCAGAAATTGTATTTTCTTCTATGATACAAACGCCATAATGATATAATATATATATATATATATATATGCATTACAATTTACAGGATTAGGGCTTATTAATATTATTTATTTACCCTTACAATATATATATATATATGCATGCATACATACACGCATACATACATACATATACGCGATATATATATACGATGCTACGATGCTACGATGCCAGCATTATTCCTGTTCACCGAGGCTTTATGGCGCGTATGCACACTCTGTGGTACGCAGAGCGCATATTCAACCGCTGCTTGATCAAGCTGCAGCCGAAGATAAGGAAGCGACATTAGGACCAACCGCGGGAAGCAGGCACCTTCTGAGAGCTGATCACGATTTTACGACAAGAAGGAACATCAACATGCAAGTTCCTCCTAAGCCCCAAGATCTGGCTGAAATGGATGCCCCCCTTGGTGGAGAAATCTCGCAAGAGTCCGACCTCTGGACCATCAATTGCACAGTTTATGGTGCTGCGAGAGCTTTGGCTGATTCAAATCGAAGGTTCAAACCGACGATGGTTCAAGAGACTAAAAGACGCTTGCATCAACTGAACAAGAAGATTGGATGGGCAAGACAGAATGCATCCCGTGTTCAATGTGTGATTGACTACATAACATCTGGTAGACCGTTCACGGAAAGGGTTCGAAAGTTCTCCCAAGAATTGAGGATCTTGAATCACACACTGAACAAGGAGGGAGAGATGGTAGAGACTTTTTGGAGAGAGGTACACAAGATCCCAAAAACACTAAAGTTGAAAGAAGATACTGACAAAATCATCCGCTTCAAGGAGTTTTGCGACAACCTCATAAAATCTGAGGAGGAATGTCCATCAATCATTGCCGAAGAGGTGAAAAAAGCACTTAGCGGTACGAAGAACTTTTCCGCTGCATATTCACCTTATATTTAAAGTCGAAGACGCCCATTCCGCAGTGGCTGGTGTCAAGATGCACTATACTCCTACCGAAAAAAAAACTTGTCCAACCCAGAGAATTACCGTCCAATAACTTGTTTGAACACTCTGTACAAGATCTTTAGAGCGCTACTAAACAGCAGGATTATTCGACGAATTGAGCCTGTGTGGCGTGAGATGTACGGACAACCTGGCTCGAAAACAGGTGTATCAGGCTGTCGAGAGAAGCTGCTGATGGACAGGTGTGTCTGTAAAGACGCTGCAGCCCATCAGCGCGTCCTGTCAATGACCTGGATTGACTACCGGAAAGCTTTCGATTCAACCTCTCATAAACTTGTCATCTGTCTGTTGAAAAGCTTGAAGGTGGATCCACACATAGTAAGATGCATAGAGAAATTGATGCCTCTTTGGAAAACTAGATTTACTATCTCATCTAAAAATTATCGTGTGACGACGAACAACGTTACCATCCGGAGGGGCGTCTTTAGGGCGATACCATGAGTCCTTTGCCTTTTTGCATCACACATCTGCCTCTATCTCTCGCACTACGAGATTCTTCTGGATACCTCTGTGGCGACACTAACCAGCGCGAGCATAAGGTCACTCGTGTATTTCATATGGATCACCTGAAGAGCTGCGCCTCTGGTAAAAGCAAAATTCAAACTGCCATAAATATCGTCAAGAAGCATGGTATTATGCTTCTGTTCACAGAGTCGATACGTTTTCACTGACGAACAATCGCTGAAACAATGCTGACGTAAAAAATGTAGGCAAAGTTTCTTCTTTGCAGCAAATTCCCTTCGTTGAGTTGCAGTCATGGCTCGGAACTTATGGCAGTACATTAAAAAGGGCTGCTGTCCACAGTTGCAGCATTTTGGAACTTGTTGATCGCTACCGTGAGATTGATCCGTTAAAATATCTGAAGCTCCAGCTGTGTTCTTAAAAGATCCTCGTTGTCCTTGATTTTTCTTAGATGGTTGAGTTCTAGTGGCAGACGATTCTCTAGCTGCTTCGGAATCAGCTTCGAAGATCTCCAGTGTGCGAACCTTGTTTTGAAAAAAAGTGCGCAAGGATTCATACGTTAAAGATTCCGTTAAGTCACCAAGTGACGTTTCCCAATCACGTCGTGTCCAAGCATCTAAGCAAGAAGTCAAAAAAGCAAGAAAATGAGACCAACTATCTACAAGACATCCAAGTGTCCTGAGAGCTTCGAGATTTTCAACAGCTGTATTAAGTAACCCCTGCAGATTAGCTGCAGTTTCGTTTTTGAATGGCTGCAAAGAACACAAGAGAGCTAAATGAGAATTGATAAGAATTCTCTTGTTCTCATAACGCTTTTTTAGAAGATTCCAAGCTCGTTGATAGTTCTTATTTGTTACCGAGATGTTCTTGAGTAACTGTGCAGGTTCTCCAGAAAGATTAGTCTTTAAATGATGAAATTTTAGGACATCCGATATATAGGTATTTCTGTCAATTAGAGGCATAAATAGATCAGAGAAATTTGCCCACTTCGTATAATCGCCTGAAAATGTTGGTAAAACAATTTTGGGAAACGATTTGGTTCATGATGCTGCGATGACATGTTGGGTCGAGTTAAGTGTAGAAGCCCCTGTATTAAGCGGAGGTAATGCGTCAAGGGCATCAAAATATTTCCCTTTAGCATATTGGTACCATTCCTCGATTTTGTTGTAAAATCTGTCATCGAAGTAAGACAACTTTCCTTCACGAGGAATTTTTAACAACTGAATATGTTGTGCTTGAAATTTAGAAAAATTAGTTTCTAGAGTTTCTAATCGCGCTTTAAGCAAACCCCAAGTGGGCTCCTTAGGTACCGAATTAAAAGCGTTGTGAATACGCTCAGCGAGTTGCACTTGTTCAAGGAGGCACACGTCCGCACTCGACATTTTGAGAGACGCTATTTTTTTTCTTAGTAACGACGATTCGAAAATAAACAATAGTTAATTCGATTAAAATTGGTAAAAACAAGACCTTAATTAAAACTGATCAAGTTAAAAAAGTTAAGAAAATTAAAAAAGTCGTCGTCTGCATTTGACATTAACTTGACACGTTCCAAAGTATCAATTTGAAGCGAAGACACCCGACCGAAAATAATCAATATCAAGTTCAATATTTCACGTGACTGTTCTGTGTGAGAAGTGACGTCACCAATTCAAAAGTACGAAAATATGTAAATTAATTTTACGAAGAAAATTAATCAAGTAAATTAGCCAACGTAATTGAGAAACCAGAGTGTAGTGTCTCTTTATTTGATAGTAACGTGCACTTGTCATTATCAATACTATTCACTCGTAGAATATGAATTATGAGCATTGTTGACATCTTTGCATAACACGCGAATCACAAGGACATACGCTTGTCGCGAATCAAGCACACTGTACTAACTTTTTGCACACTGGTGAGGACAACTTAGCCGCAACCTCTAAAACAAGCTTGAAGTGATGCTTCTTTTCAGGTTAAAATGCTGCAAATTTTTATAGGAATGCAGCTTAGATTGTCTATTAACAGCGGGTCTCAAAAGTCACTTTTAATTGTGAATATTCCTGGAAGAACACATCAGTGAAAACTGTCAAACGTCACTGTTACACTCTAAATAACTGATTCGAGATGCACACATTGCAGTACTATTTCTCACGAACTAACCGGAAAGTAAAGCCGAAAGATATCCGGTCTCGAAGGACCATACATGTTCGCGAGCAAACGAAATTAAAGTTTTGAATAAAAGTTTAATTATACGCATTGTGCTCACTTGAACTGTAGGTGAAATTAAATGTTGTAATGGACATGGATTAACAAATAACAATTACTCTCTGCTGATAGCGGTATTTATTTAAAATAGTTGAACTCTGAGCATTTCATTTATACACATTAGAATAAGGTATCTTAAATCCGAAACGATGAGACAAGCGTACCTTTGTGCGGCTTGACGACGACTGACTCCCACAAGCAAGCTGCGAAAGGTTCCACACATACACACTTAATTTAAAGAGTGTGACTCGTGATAAGAATAAGAATTATGGAAATAGAAACAAGACATATGATATTAGAATCGAAATACTAGAATGGGTTTAGTGACAAATGGAACCTCTTATAAAATCAATTTGTAAAGAAAAATACGTCGATCAATCTTCAATTAATAAAGACAAGCTTTGAACATATAAAGACATGATTAAAATTATCATTCAATCTCGAACACGGTTCCAAACTATCGAATGCGCAGAGCACCCAACAATCAGTCGGCAAACAGTGCCGATCACCCTACAGTTCAGGGCGTTTAAAATAATTTAGATGGAAACACGACGACGAACGGGCAAACGCCCCTATTAAGTGGACGAATCAACTCAAGGATGACTTGCTAGACTGCTCCGGTGTCAGCATCGTTTCTGTTCACGGAGGCTTTATGGCGCGTATGCATACTGTGTAGTGCCAGAAACACTTAGAGCTTCAGCACGTTTCGCCTCAGTCTTTGCGAAATCAAGCGGCCGCTTGAACAAGCCGCAGACGAAGAGGAGGAGGCGACATTAAGACCAATCGCGGAAAGCAGGCACCTTCTGAGAGATGATCGTGATTTCAGGACAAGGAGGAACATTGGCATCCAGGTTCCTCCTAAGCCCCAAGATATGGCTGAAATGGACGCATTCCTTCGGGAGGATATCTTGGAGGAGTCTGACCTCTGGACCATCAATTGTTCAGTTTATGGTGCTGAGAGACCTTTGGATAATTCAAATCGAAGGCTAAAACCGACGATATATCAAAAGAACAAAAGACGCTTGCATCAACTGAACAAGAAGATTGGATGGGCAAGACAGCATGCGCCTCTTGTTTAGTGTTTGATTGACTACATAATATCTGGTAGATCGTTCACGCAAGAGGTGCGAGACTTTGCCCAAGAACTGAGGATCTACAATCACACACTAAACAAGTTAAAGCTGCTGACAATCAAATAGCATATTGTTGACAAAATACGGGTTTTATCTGACGCAAGGAGGAGAATACAGAAGAGGGAGAGATGCGTCAGGGAGAAGCAACAGTCTGGCTGACCCATCGCGCCCCTTCAGCGATCTCCCTGCTTCTGTCAAAACCCACCCAAGCCCAAAAAGGCAGAGACGTTTTGGAGAGAGGTATACAAGATCCCGAAAACACTGGAGTTGGAAGAAGATAAAATCATATCATCCGCTTTATGGAGTTTGGCGACCTCATAACATCTGAGGAGGAATGTCCATCATCACTGCCGATTCACCTCATATTCACCTCATATTTGAAGTCGGAAACGCCTATTCCGCAGTGGATGGTCTTAGGACGCACTATACTCCTATCGAAAAAAGGCGACTTGTCCAATCCAGAGAATTACAGGCCAATAACTTGCTTGAACAAGCTGTATAAGATCTTAACAGCTGTCCTAAACAACAGGATTGTTCGAAGGTTGAGCCTGTGTGGAGAGGGATGTACGAATAACTTGGCTGGAAAAAAGGTGAAGCAGGATGCGGAGAGAACCAGCTAATTGACAGCTGCGTCTGCAAAGACGCAACAGCCCATCAGCGCGTCCTATCAAAGGCCTTGATTGACTTACGGAAAGCTCTCGATTCAACCTCTCATAGATTTATCATCTCTCTGTTGGAAAGCTTGAAGGTTCATCCACACTTAGTGACAATGTCACCTTCCAGAGGGGCGTCTTTCAAGGCGATACCATGAGCCATCTGCTCTTTTGCATCATGTATTGACTTTGGATTAGAGAAGTTTGCCAAGATTAATCTGAAGAAACAAAAGATTTCTGGCGTTTCCAAGGACCTTGGGCTTGTGGATATAAGTGTTATTAGACATGTTTACATTAGAGAGACCTATAAATACCTGGGCATTCCTTAAAGCCGCATTCAGGACGTGAAAAATGTGAAGGAGTCTCACCGAAGCAGATGCAAGCTTATGTCTTCATAACCGAATTTCTCTGAGTACAGCTTATATCTTTGCGAATGGCAGAGATCCTCTCCTAAAAATGGTCAGTAGCCATGGGATGATTGGCAAACGAGCGTTCCTTTACAAAGACGCGTAACATGCGGCCGAGACCCTCTCACTTCTAAAAGCCGAAGTAAAGAAAGCAGAGGTTATAAACTGTCTCCAACAGCTACTCGACAAGAAAATGCACGGAAACTTTCACAGAAATTTAGAAGAGCAGTCCTTGTCGAAGGAGCAAACTTTTGCTTTTCTCAGATAATCAGGACTTAATTCAGGTACGGAGGGTTTCATTTTCGCATGACAGGACGGTGTCATTTCCACCTTAGCATACCGTGACCGCATTTTGTGTCA
Source organism: Andricus coriarius (assembly GCA_932066315.1). NCBI lineage: Eukaryota > Metazoa > Arthropoda > Insecta > Hymenoptera > Cynipidae > Andricus > Andricus coriarius. Next base: position 6,925 of record CAKNWT010324724.1, on the reverse strand, counting down.
AGAAGTTCCCAGCGTTAGGTGCAGAGCGTGTCATGCACACGCTGAGTACCTGGAACACGTACTATCGGGGTGTCCCACCCATGCAGGAACGACGTACATCTACAGACATAATGCTGCCCTAAGAGTGCTTTACTACTATCTTTGTCGCTCTTAGAATGTTGTCCGCAACCCTGCCCTGTCGACCGCGCCGAGGGAGATAGAACCAGTTGGCAAAACTTGAAGTGCCAAATTTTCTGGTACTACGATTTTCGGACAGCAGTCTTCATTGTACACTAGAGGTCTGGCATCGTTCTCCTTGACTTGGGAGGGGTATCGAGCCCTTATTAGGTAGTTGCGGCGACTGTACCTAGAATATACGGTTAAAATTACTGTCTTTTTAATCGATGCTGTTTGAGGTGCCCGTCTATCACTGGGTGTTAACCTCAAAGTCATACCTGCGTGCCAAAAACATTCAACCGTGCAGCTCTGTTCTTTTCTTGACGGAGCCACGTCGCGTCCAGTTGACTTGATCTTTTACTCTCTTCAATCGTCGCCATCGCGCTAACAGGACCATTAGTTTTTGTTTAAGATAGTCAATCACTTCGTCCAGATGCTTAGATTTTCTTTAACTGAAGTTATGTGAGCGAAGGATCTCCTCCACATGGCAAGTCAGTATCTGAGACCGATTGCCCTTTCGAAACTGCTACAACCGTCCCAGTTTTGCTCTTATTTTACTAATCTCGCCTTGAAGTCGAAACTTCCGTGGAGAGTCTAACATCTTTCTTAGGGCGTAGTTGTTAGTAGCCTGGTATCCGAGTTTTATGCTCATCATCCTGGCAAACGCGACCGCAGCGCAAAATGCAAGAGTCTGTACCTACAGCAGGCTCATATACTGCTGCAAGAACAGAGGCAGTATCTCGATGTTTAAGCTGTAAACTAACCGAAGAAGATCTTTGTTGACTCTTAATTTCGGCACTCCGTTTCTCATAGATGCTTCTTGATCTGCGAACTCTGGGCGGCTGCAAGCCTAACGATTGTCGATAATGGAACAGTCGCCCCGTGACATCCTCCCGATATGAACCTGCTCTTCCTCAAAAGTCACCCTGGAGTCGCTGGCGGAATGCAGTCTCAACTTCATATCATACTCGGTTGATGGTTCTTTTACGGAGCGCATCAAGTACTCCTCATAATGGATTTGAAAGCTGATGCGCTGCCGTGGCATTCCTGTGCAAATGTTCGGCTTTTCCATGCTTTGTATGCGTTTTTGGTGCTCCTCTTAGTCCCTTTCCTCTTCGTTTGCTGCCTTTCTGGCATGGGAAACCCTGTCAGAAGGGATGCTTCAGCCAACATAGCCGTCTAAGGCATGAGAGGAAAGCTCAAGCCCTACCGCGACGCCAGCACGATTATAATTATGTTGGCCCACCTTCCCTCATAAGTACTCATGCCCTAGTATTCTTATTATTATTATTGAATTAATGTCTCAGGCTTAAGATGATTACAGCCCAACATGTCGAAGGCAATTTTGTTAGAGTTGTATTTATTTTTTTTTATAAAATATTATATAATAATAAATATATATATATATATATACGTTTTTTTCGCAATTTCTTTCGCTACATTTCTTTAGTCCACTATGCTGGAAGCTTTTCTTTTACTAGGCCCTCTAGTAAAATCTATTAAAACTACTAATTTTATTAATTTTATTTATTCCTCTCACTTTGGACGTGAATATCTCGGGGACGAAGTACGGTACTAAATTAAAATAAATTGAAAATAAGCTTGAATTTATTTTTGTGTTGAATATATTTTCAACAATTATTTCTGATAAATATTGCGATAAATTGTTGATGATAAAGATAATAATGATGATTATGATATAATTATATTTTAGGCTGTTTACTCTCGGGTAGCAAGAGTCTGCAAACATGATCGAGGAGGGCCTCACCGCTTCCGCAATAGATGGACATCTTTTTTAAAGTCTCGCCTCAACTGTTCAGTGACTGGTGATTTTCCTTTTTACTTCAATGAAATACGTAAGTGTAATTAATTCTGATTTATTAAAAATTTCCACGTGGATTTAACGTTGATATCAGCGTAATTTGGAACATGATTTCAACGTTGCTTTTAACGTTACTTTCAGCATTAATTAAGTCTATGTTAGAGACAACACGAAAAGCAGCGTAAATATAACAATGACTTGCATCGATTTTGTGTTTGAATGCGACATTTTCTGTTTATTTTTGTGCACTGAACACGAATCGGTGCTTAAAAAATATCTAATTAAACAAATTAAAAAAAGTTTTGATCAAAATGTACTAATGAAAGTAGATGACAAATCGGAAAGAGATGAAGAATATTAAGGAAAGAACTGAAATTATAAGAGAAAGAATCAGAAAAGATAAAAGAGTTAAGTATGGAGAAAATTGGGTAAGTATGGGAAAAATGATTTGGGACCAAACATATTATGTTTTTTGGATAAATACTTCACCATTTTACTTTTGTAGTTTTCTTCGGCATCGTACCTCAACTTTTTCTTACTTCCTGACACCTGTGAATGAAATATTAGAGAAGGGAGAGGGACTTTTTTTAAATTAGGAAAGTCGGGAAAGAGAATAAGTTCAAATCTAAGAGTAAAAGAAAAAAAAGAAGAGAGGGAATACGAAATATGTACAAGAAATAGAAACAGAGGTTATGGTGACCTTTTTGAATGTAGCAGGAATAAGGAAAAAGGATAGAGAGTTTTAGAATTACATTGAAACGTGGGATATTGTAGGATTGCAGTAAACATGGATATAAGCAAAAGACTGATAAAGTGCAAAAAGCCCATTACCCGAAGGCTTTAGATGGGAACTAGAAGGGCGACAAGAACAAAAAAAGAAAAATTTAGTGATAATGGAGGATTGAAAACGGGAGACAGGGAGAGTCTAGGAAAAAGAGTTAAAAGGTACTTTCGATCGGGCGCAGGATTGGAAGATAAAAATAAAGAGAAGGTGATACAGGATAGTGACAGCTTCTAACGGGAATTAACTGAAAAAGGCAAGAAAAGAAGTAGAGAGTTACATGAGAGAGGAGAAATAAGAGATTCTAATAATACGAGGGGACTGGAATGCAAGAATATGAAAGAAAGGGGGTGTCTATTTAGATGGAGAGTATAATGAGAGAATGTCTGAAGGCAGGAAAAGGTAAAAAGTTGGGGAAAGGTAATAGAGAAAGAAGTTGGGACGGCTGAAGCGAGGAAAGAACATATAGAAAAGACAAAAAAAATTAGAGTTTAAAATGGTCGAGTTTTTAGAGGTGTGGGAGGAATTAAAAGGAAAGGTGAAGCAGACTAGGAAAGTTAAAAAGAGGAAGATTAGAAAGGCAAATAAAGGACAAATCTCTGATGGATCTTTTAGTGCAAGGAAAAGAATATGGTTGCTTAAAAAGCGTATACGGACTGGGTAAAAAAAAGTAGATGGATTGAAGTATATCGAGACTAGGAAGGACTATAGAGAATTGTGGAAGGATTATAGAGAATTATTCCAGAGAAACGTGAAAAGAAAAAACAAGAAATAGAGGAGGAAGTTATTAGTATTTAAGCGGAAGGGGAAGCGCGGAAGTTTGTTAATTAAATAAGAAACACAAAATAAGGCATAAGTGATAAAATGAAAATGGAAGAGTAAAAAAAGTATTTTAAAGAAATGTTTTGATGGTCAGACCGTAGAAAAATGTATAACTGCAGAGGGAGGTAAGCGAAGCAGAAGAGAACAACGTAGAGGATGAGGAGATGGAATTGCAACTCAATAGGTTTAAGAAAAGATAGAAGGCGATGGTGGATGCAATAAGGCATGGTTTTACAGCAGCGGAGAAACGAGAAGGAAACTGCAAGAGGTGACGAAAAGAGTGTGGAAAGGAGATTGATTACTGGTGGAATGGAAAGAAGTGTTGATAACACTGATATACAAGAACGGATAGAAAGGGGAGGTAGACAATTATAGGGGGATATCTGTTTTGAATACAGCTTACAAGGTAAATGTTATGGTCCTGGCGGTGAGGTTAAAGAAGGAAGTTGAAAATAAGGGAATATTACCTGAAAGTTAAGCAGCATTCAGGTTAAAGAACAGGTTTCACAACCACCGCGGGATCCCGTTGGCAACAACTGCCACTTATGAAAATGAAACTGGTTCCCAGTTAATAGAGGAAAAATTAACCAGCGGTTAATCACTCGGCTAATTACAGCTATAGCTGGATGGATGACAGCTCCTTGCATCCATCTCGCAAGTGCTTCGGCGCGTTTTTGGCACGCGGGTATGGCTTTGAGGTTGCGAACTGGGGATAGTTTCGCACCTCCGAGAGCACCGATCACGAGGACAATTATTTTAACCGAATATTTTGGGTACAATCGTTGTAGCTCCCTTTAAGGTCTAGATACTTTTCCTCCTTGCTGTCCTGCTTAGCAGTGTTGTTGTAGTCGGCTGGAACCGATAATTCTATCACGAATATAGTTGGTTTCTCGAAGTCTTGGAGAACGAAGTCAGGCCTCGAGTGCGCAATGGAGACTGCTGTCCTGAAATCCTATTTCCAGAAATTGGGTTCTTCTCGTTTTGGGCAATTGACTCTCCCTCGGAGCACTCGGCAGGACAGGGTTGCGGCCAACACCATAGGAGTGACCAAGATGGAAGTAAAGCAATTATAGAGCCCCGTTCTATCAGTAGAGATACGACGTCCCCGCTAAATTGGGACATCTGGACAGTATGTATTCTAGGTACTCAGCGTGTGCGTGAAACGCTCTGCACCTATCGCTGGGCACTTCTTGACGTAAAATGCGGTTACGGTATACTGAAGTGGGAAAGACACCGTCCTGGCACGCGAAAATGAATCAATCTGTACCTTATTTAAGCCCGTATGATCTGAGGAAAGCAAAAATTAGATCCTTTGGCAAGATCTGATTTTCTACATTTCTGTTTCCTCACTTCTGATGTCAAGTGTCAGTCCAAGGGTCTCGGCCGCCTGCTCCGCGGCTTTGTAAAGCAACTCTCCTCTGCAAATCATGTAACGTTTCTTGATCATTTTTAGGAGAGAATCTATTCCATTTGCGACGATGTAAGCTGTACGTATGATATTTCGGTCATGAAGACATTGGGGATTTAAAAGTCCGCGCCCGGCTTGACAGCGTGGCATTTACAATCGTGGAACGGACGAATTGATATGCAACCTCATCTGCATGTGCATGATCTTACACGTTGCGCTATCACGGACCGCAAGCTCGTGCTTCGCCCGTGAAACTATCCTAAACGAGTAGAGTAAAACCGGGACGGCAAGCGTATTAGTCTCATATATCTTGCTCAACTCCGATAGATTGGGAGACCAAATCTGTCGAAGGAGACGCTTGTCTCTGCTTCGGAGAGACTCCTTCACTGATTTTATGTCTTAAATGCGGCTCTCAGGCACGCCTAGGTATGTATAGGTTTCTCAAGTATCAGGATGTCTAATAAAATTCATATCCACAAGCTCAGGGTCCCCGAGAACGCTAGTAATTTGTCCTCACTTCAGATGAATCTTGGCACACTTGTCCAATCCAAAGTCTATACCAATGTCTCCTGTTCCCCCTCATTGATAGTTAAAGCACTCTGAAGTTGCTTTGAACTAGAAGCATAGACCTTTAGGACATTCATATAAAATACATGAGTGACCTTATGCTCCTCAGATGTTATGAGGTTGTCGCAAAGCTCTTTGAAGCGGATAATATTTATAGTGACATTCTTTAGTTTTAATGGAAATTGAGTTAACGAATCGACTCAAGGATGACTTGCTGGACAGCTACGATGCCAGTATTATCCCTGTTCACGGAGGCTTCATGACGGGAACACTCAGAGCTTTAGCAAGTTTCGCAACAGTTTTTGCAAAATCAAGCGGCTGCTTGAACAAGCCGCAGCCGAAGAGGAGGAAGCGACATTAAGACCAGCTGTGGATTGCAGGCACTCCCTGAGATATGATAGCGATTTCAGAACAAGGAGGAAAATTAACATCCAGGTTCCTTCTTAGCCCTAAGGCAAGAGCTTTAGCTGATTCAAGTCGAAGGATACATACGAACGAAGGATCTACCATCACACACTGAACAAGTCAAAGCTGCTATTATTCAAGCAGCACATGGTTGGCAAAATACGGATGTTATCAGACGCAAGGAGGTTAATGCAGAAGAGAGGGGTGGTTCAGGGAAAATCAACAGTTTCGCGCTGATCCATCGCGCCTTTGCAGCGACATCCCTGTTTCTGTAAAAAATCCACCTAAGCCCGACGAGGCAGAGACTCTTTGGAGACAGGCTTACAAGATCCCTATACTGGAATTGAAGGATGACAGTGAGAATATCGTCCACTTCATGGAGCTTTGCGATAACCTCAGAATATCTGAGGAAACATGTCAATTAATCAGTACCGAAGAGATATAGAAAGCACTTATGGGCACGATGAACTTTTCCACTGCAGGATCAGATGGTATCAAGAACTTCTGGTGGAATAAGTTTCCTTCTGCATACCGCAGTGGCTGGTGTAAGGACGTCAATAACTTTTCTGAGTACGCTGTATAAGATCTTTACAGCTATTCTAGATGATACGATTGTTCGAGGTATTAAGCCTGTGTGAAGAGAGATCTACAATCAACGTGGCCCGAGAAAAGTCTTAGCAGGCAGCCGAGACAACCTGCTAATAGACAGGTACGCCTGCAAAGACGCAGCAGCCCATCAGCGCGGCCTGTCGATGGCTTGGTTTTACTTATTGAAAGCCATCGATTCAACCTCACATAGACTCATCATCTGTCTGTTGGAAAGCTTGAAGGTTCTTTCAAACATAGTGAGATGCATAGAGAAGTTGATGCCTCCTTGGAAAACTAGATATACTTTCTCGTCTGAAAATTATCGTGTGACAACGAACTGCGTCACTTTTCAGAGTGGCGTCTTTCAGGGCTACAG
>CAKNWT010324706.1:0-10475 GCA_932066315.1 Andricus coriarius | reverse complement strand
TGCAATTTTTCAGATTAGCACCCGCTCCCGGCGGAAACCTGCGGTTGCCCTAATGACAAACGTTTAACTATATATATATATCAACTTGGCACCACTACAAAATGTTCCATTTGTTGAAAAAATGACCTCTGATTTGTTTCAGAGTTCAAAAAAATATTTAGATGTCGCTCAAGGCCATTTCAGGGTAAAAATCCTAATTCTTAACTAAGCGTATGAATTGTGTTTTTTACAACTCAATATTGAACTCAAATTTCTTTCAGATTTTCACAATACATTGAAAGGTCGCTCGAAGTCATTTTCTTGAGAAAAGTTGGATTCAATTTAATGTTCTCTAGTTTTTTGTATAGAGAAACAGTGTCAATTTATTCATTTCGGCAAACAAATTAGTCAAGTGGTTGGATAAATGTTTGTCATACTATTGGAAGGACATTCAAGGTCAGTTCGCAAAAAGCCACCTTTTCTAAATTGTGATAATGAAAAAACAGTGCTAACAATTGCCTATTAGATGGTAGTTTATCTCTAACGAAGTTTTCCTCTTGCTTTTCTAATAGGTATATCACTATCCCTTCGTATGCACTTATGATAATTAATTCTTAGTTATTACAATTTGACAACTAAACTTGATCATATATTGATAAGGCTACGATGTCGCACTATTTTTAACGTTTTATATTGTTAATTTAAAGCAAAATTCAGAGCGAAAAAAAACTACCATGTAAAAAAAAAACAAATTTTGAATTACCATTTTTCACAAAATGACCTTGAATGACCTTACAATAATATGATACACAATTATTAAACCACTTTACTAGTTTTTTTGCCGCAATGAATAAATTGCCCCTTTTTCTTAATGAAAAAAACGGGAGAAAATTAAATTGAATTAACGTTTTCTCAAGAAAATGACCTTGAGCGACCTCTAAATATTTTTTTTATATTCTGAAACAAATTAGAGGTCATTTATTCAGCAAAACGAACCATCTGTATGCGTGCCAAGTTTAATTAAAAAAGCAAAAAAAATCAATCGAATATCTAATTAATTATAATATATAATTATATATAAGTAAAATAGAGGTTGAACAACCACCGCAGGGTTCCGCTGGGAGCAACTGCCATCTATGAAAATGACACCGACTCCCAGTAGATCCGGTGTAAATCACACCTAAGGCCACATCTTACGACCGTGAAATAGGTGGTCACAGGGTACGACTAAATCACAAATACAGGCCAGCGAAATCCTCTTGTGTCTTGTGGAGTCGGAACGATCCAAGGATGAGAGCCTTCTGCATCCATCTGGCAAAGTTGTAACAGAATTGTTACCATAATGCAGGACTCGTTACAGCCCTGCACGAAAGGATTGCCGGGCTACACACGAGATGGAACGGAATCCCCCGAGTGGACCCGAAGTCCCGAGCAACAGCATGGTGGTTGCTCAGTCTATGCTCGTTCGTTCGGTCGTTAACGGTTTCCGTGCATTGCCACGACCTGGCCATCTTCATCGTAGCGGTAAGTGGCAATAAAGTGTTTTCATTCCTTTATGTAAGGTCTTTCATTGTGTTAGCCTTCCTACGCTTTCCATTTTCCCTTCTTGGCATTACCTCCGCAATACCTAGCGCCCACCCGAAATCCCACACTTTTCCTTTTAAACAACCACGTAACCTGATTCATGATTTTTATGTACTCATGATTTATATGTGCCTGTGATTATTATCCTCGAAAACGATTTAGTTATATCATTGCCTATGATTCTATATATGCTTATGCATACATAGAATTAGAAACAGATACAGAAATTAGAAAACTCTTTACTAAACTCTACCCTAGAACAAACTTAGAATGGGAATTACGTAAAACTTACGAAAACATTCGCATCGAATATAAAATGTACATTAAAAGGAACGATTTTGAAACTTTCAAACAGTTAGAGGACCACGGTAAAGAACGGGAAACTGAGTTAGCCAAATCAAAAATTAGAGACCAAGTGTTACAAATTACTGATCCTAAAATGTATGATAATATTTAAGCAAAAAAGTTGGAAAAACCAAAATCACCAGGGTAGAAAACAATAAAAAAATCAATTTCTTTTTTACACCATTTAGATTTCCATTACTATCTTTCCCAGGTCAATATCAACAAAATTGCAGACCCTGATTGCCACTTGGTTTCAAACCTAGTTTTCAAACAAATTTCCAACCTAGGTTCACAAATGATAAAGAACGATATCCATTTAATCCGTATAATCAAATCTTACCACTGTTTCACCCATTAACGACCAAGAACTACAATTTTTTAACTTATGTTGAAGCCTCATTCTCATTACTGAAAAAGCGAAATTTCTAAATGAAAACTATGTTTCCTTGTAGTTTTGTTTATGCTCTTCAAGAATCCGTGGTCAGAATGGAGTTTGGTTTAGTAGGAATTCCAATATGGCGCCAAATTTTGAGAAAAGTACCGGAAAATCTGAAATTTTGTTTCGAGCTAAAAGAGTGTTGGGACTCGACCCTAACTATGATCAACGGTGATCGGAATAGTTGAACTGCAAGAAAAGACTTGTCTCACCGATTTTGAATAACCATACTTTTCGCAAAATGGCGGATGTATACCCTTCGCGAAATGGCGCGTACAATATGGTGGAAATGAAATTTTGAAAACTCTACGATTTTCGCACAACTCTGTACTCGGGGTATTTCGGGGTCGCTGGTTATGAATTTGACATCGAATTTTTGAAATTCATAATGGCGGACCCAATATGGCGGACATGAAATTTCGGAAACTCTACGATTTTTGAACAACTCTGTACTCGGGGGTTTTTGGGGTCGCTGATTGTGAATCTGATATCGACTTTTTGAAATTCAAAACGGCGCACCCAATATGGCGGACATGAAATTTTGGAAATTTAAGATTTTAGCACAACTCTGTACTCGGGGGTTTTCGGGGTCGCTGATTACTAATTTCAAATTGGATTTTCAAAATTATAATTAGCGAATCCAATATGGCACCCACCGCTTACTCCACATAGGTAGGAACAGAGTTTGCGACAGGGCTATGGTAGTAAAAATAAATAACTGAATCTTCCAGGAACTTGGCATTGAAACTCGTCCAATCAATTCACAATGGAATGTTGACAGTGTCTTTTACAACTTGATCTGAATATAGTGCACGAAACAAATGAAGATGTGATACAAACGACCCGACGTTGCCTGGGGAGCTATTTATTGGTTCTGATGCAGAACAAATGAAAACACAGAAGACGTTCTGTTTCTACCTATGTGGAGTACGCGGTGGATGCCATATTGGATCCGCCATTTCAAATTTCAAAATTTTCCAAATTTCATGTCCGCCATTTTGCGAAGAGTAAAAATCCAGAATTCCAAATTTTCCATTTTTAAACCCGTCCCGCGAAAATTAATGGTCGCGAACGGCAAATGGTCGACATAATTGGGCAAGTAGCAATCCCAATTACAGTCGGTAAACTCACAAAGCATGTTATGTACAGGTTAGTCCCAAAATTAAATTCTGTAGGCATTTTAGGCAGTCATATGCTAAAAGGCCTACGGATGACCTTAAATTATGACTCGGAAACCTGGTGGTTACCAGGGAGTCCCCCCACCTGCAATCCAATGGAAGCAAAACCACAAGCATTACCCCTCCCAATAACTGAGAATAAAAATAAACCTGACATTGAATTAAAGGACAGTAAGGAAGTTAAAAATGAAAAATTTAGAGTTAAACCAGCTATTGAAAAAGAAGACATTAGGAATATAGATAGAAAACTGAAATTCGGAAGTAGTATTATCTTCAGTAGCACTAGAGAAAGTAACAAAAGTAATCCAAAGTTAAAAGATAGCGAAATACCCCTAGTACCTACCAATCCTAACCAATCCCCAAAAACCAAAAACGCCAAAATTCCTGCAAAGCGTCCTATGAAAGATATCCCAAGCTTAATAAGCATCCCCACGAACAAAAATTTCCAAACCCCTAGAGAGCATCCCCACCCACGAAACTAGCGACGACTTAGGCACATAAGATTCATTTAGTTTAAGGAAACCGAAAATTAGAAGGAAAAATAAGGAACATGAGTCAGGAAAATTATTTTATAGTATTAAATACGAGGACAAGTATAAGGATCAAGATATTAATCTTTGGAAAAATAGGAGAGTTACTAACCGGAAAAAATCAGAAAAGGTATCTAAAAAAGGTAACGAGATATCGGAAATTGATAATAAAAATCAATGGATTAATTTGAAAAATAAAGCAAAAAGATTAAATAATATTTCGGAAAGGTTAGGAAAAATCGACGAACAATATGATTGTTCGCCAGAATATTGCGAATGTATTGTTGAGCTTAACGAAAGCCAACAATCACAATTAATACCAAAATATACCAGAGAAAAAAACATAGGGCAACTATATAAACATAGGGCGACATTAAGATCAATAAAATTCAGCTCAAAAATCGATTTAAAGTTAGCCTTATTACAAATACATTTAGAAGAAAACTCCAAACCAATAACAGCATTCACAGTCCCTGGAAAAGGCATGTACCAATTTAACGATCAGCCCGGATAAATGCGAGTTCGGCTGCTCAGAAATAAAATACTTAGGATTTAAAGTTAATGACAAGGGACTCCAAATAGACGACGAAAAATTCAGCCAATCCTAGAATTCTCTAAACCTAAAAATATTAAACAATTACAGCGCATAATAGAAATCGCAAGTTGGTACAGATAATTTGCCCCACACTTTGCCGAAACAATAGAACCGATGAACATACTTCTGAAAAAGATCAAACATGGGATTGGGGATTGGAACAAGACGAGGCCTTCCAAAAAATTAAAGATCTCCTAACTTCAGCACCTATATTAACCTGCCCAGATTTTACTCAGCCCTTCCGACTCGAAACCGACGCGAGCAATATAACAATATAACAGACGACTGGTACTATACAAAATTCAGACAAGTTGCGAAAAGACCAGAAAAACACGAAAAACACCGAATGAGAGATTCTATTTCCAAAAACTGACTCACTCAAATCTACCGTATTGCCAGACTGAAACCCTTGGAAATTAGTCGTACCACGAAGCTTGAGGCAAAACGACGGCGAAATAGACTTCCAAAGCGTAGAAAAATGGACAGACAGACTAAGAAAGTTACAAATAATAAAAGAAGAGGTTCAGAAAAATTTAGATAAGACAAACGAGAGACAAGCTAACAATTACAATTTAAGAAGAAGACGTTAGAATTTAAAATAGGAGATAGGGTCTTAAAAATTGTAAGCAAACTGTCAAATAACGCGTATAAAAAGACAGGAAAACTATATGACCAGTATGAAGGTCCTTTCATAATCAAAAATAAAATTTTCCCAACGATTTACGAATTAAAAAGCCTAATGGAAAAAAGCATTGGAGAATAGAATATAAATGATTTCAAATTAGAAAACGTAATTATAGATAATGGAACATAGGCGTAAGAAATATAAACGAGTATAAGTAAGAATACTTAGACCTAAACGAGGGAAAAAATGGAATTGGATCAGTTGGATTAACGAAACAAATAAACTCGAAAATAACTCGAACAGAACTGTAAACAATACTCTTAACACAACTAATTTAAAACGACTGTAATAAATAACTTAGAAGATAACAGCATTTTGACTCCTAAGATAAGATAGAAGTAGCATTCCTCTTTAATACGAACGAAAAAGGTGAAAACATAATAAGATTTACAAGGGAAAATTTAAGCCTTAGAAAAGAAGTAGAAACAGTGAAACGTAGAATCTCAAATTCTATAACAGGAAACAAACCTGCTCTGAGTATTTGTTTTATAAACTAAATTACACAGTTTGAACTGGCTTTACAATTTTTATAACTAAATATAACAGCCGCAACTCAACTCAAACAAAAACAGACTTCAAGGACAATAGACTCTAAAAACAAGAAATCTCAACGAAAATTGACGAAACAGACGAGTTTTTCTTTTTTCTTTTCATATTTGTTTTAGAAAGAAGATAACCATGAAGAAGGATCAGAAGCAAAAATATAACGAGAGAACAGGAACTTAATGCACAAAACTAGGGACAATTACAAAAAACTACAATATCAATTTCGCGAAGTATTAATACTTTAATTTATTTAGATACTATATAACCTTTTAGACAACGAAACATAATTTAAACTTAGCAAAAGCTTTACAACTCCAGACTCAAACCGACAAATGTACTCATTGTGAAACCAAAATATAATTTTTGAATAGATTTAAAATTGATAAATTCAAAATTGTTAAGGCAAACCTCAAGAGGAAAACAGCAGATTTTCAAACTTTTATGTAAATGCCTTTTTTTTAGACTATATCAGACTTAGAAAAATACATTAGAAAAACTCCAGGTATACACGTAAACCCCCGCGTGGGGGGAGGTGTAACAGAATTGTTACGATAACGCAGGACTGGGTACGGCCCCGCACGAAAGGGTTGCCGAGCAGCACACGAGATGGAACAGAGTCCCCCGAGGAAACCAGAAGTCCCATGCAACAGTATGGCAGTCGATCTCGAAGGAAGACCCTCGACGTCTCAACGGTCCTTCTCCGGAACATCTCCGCATCCATGGAACTTCACACCTCTTATCACTCTACGGCCTCTACGCTCTTACGAGGGCAATTTGACCTGATTCGCGAACGTAAAAGTGCATAGAATTTCACAAGCTGTAGTTTGCTGGTTGCTACGGTATCCGTTAAGCATAATTGTTCGGGAAACGAAATTTTCTAAAGACACGGTGCGGGCTATTATAACAGATCTCAGGCGATTGCTCAGAGTCCGGTTATTTGAAAATAAACAAAAAATTGGGGGAACCGCTACACATATAATAACGAATTGTTGGAAAGGGTACGGTGGAATAGATCGCATTAATTATACACATTCTACTGTCAATCATTCTAAAAATTTAATTAATCCATCATACAGGAATATTCACACGCAGGCCATCGAGTCGCAATGGTCCAAAGTGAAGCGCGATATGCGAAGGCAGATCGGTCAAATGGCTTTGTCTAGGACTGACTATTATTTAAAAGAATATACATGTGTATATGGAGAAGTATGCATGGGTCAGTGGAAGAACTTTTCTTTGATATTACACGCGCGCTTCCTTATTTTTATCCACACTATACGCAGAAAAAAAGTTATGTTTACTTATCAAGAAATGCTAAGTGTTTCTTGTAACCGTAACAGTAAAAACTGCTCTTAATGAGGGGATGAAAACATCAAAATCACTTAGCATTTCGTAAATGTCACAGTGAAGTAAAGGTAATTTTAACGGTAATCCTTTAGTAAATCAAACCTCTATTGCCTACTATTAAATACTGTAAGGTATGTAAAATTCACTGAACCGAGATTACAATAGTCCTGCAGCGAACATTATAGAAGGATCGGTACATGCTACCGAACCTATTTGCGCGGCCCACCGTATAAATTCATGACGCCATCGCCAATGCATGGATTTTATTACCTCATGGCATCACCTAAAGAAGATTTATTTTTGACATTTCTGTAACAGTCGTCACATTACTGCATAGTCTCACTTAGCAATGGAGGGGTTTTATAATAAATAACACTATTTCGGATGGCACATCTTATTCACAGACAGCCTACAGTTGAGAGTTTATTGGAGCAAGACGTGTTTGTGTCCCGCGCCTGTCACAGCTGACTTATATGGATATGAGGTAAATGCGCGAACTTTTTTCTTGTGCGCGCGATGGCATGGAGGCGTATTCAGAAGTCGTTACCGAGGTCGCCACCTTAGTTACAAATGCATTTCGGGATTATTTTACAGATCATAACTTGTTTAATAGTGTAGTGGTGAAAATAGTCGACTTGCGTGCTTAGGTTTATGCGTTCGAACCCCACGTTGCGTGCGAAATTTCAATTGTATTTTAAGCGTTGTGACCTTGCAAATACCGATTAATTATAAGTATATCCGAACATATATCTATGAATTGACCGTGTATTGATTTATTAATTATTTTTCAGCAATATTTTTTTACAATAAATAGTGCCGTCTAAAGATTCTAAAGTCTAAACTATTGTCTGTAGTCTATACCATTAACATAAGTTAGCTCTGCAGTGGGACTCCGATACCGTGTCGAAAGTCGAAAATCGAGCGAAACTCTTTTTCTAACGTGTGGAGATAGAAAGAGAGGTTCGTTCGATTTTCCACTTCGAAACAGCATCGGAGTCCCACTGCTGCTAATAATATCCGTCAAAGTCACATGTTAATTCGTAATTGCAGCGTCGAGGAACAGTGCAGAATAGTGACTGTATCGGTAAAATCTACTGATCCGCAGGTCAGCACCTCTTGAAAATTGGCACTGCTAACCATAAATGATAGTCATATTCAGTTGCCTATAATTCTAACATGTACTGAACAGCCGTGTTTTCCATATACGTACTTAGAAGGTCAGTAGACTTAACTTGGTTCTCAGTAAAATATAAGGGTCTTTTTTCTGCGTGTAATGCTTGCTAATTAAATTCTTCCTAAAAAAAATAAAAAATAAATAAATAAAAATTGCATGCTGTATTGACAAGTGGATTATTTTTAACCAAAGTACGGCATTCTAATTAAACTCTTTCTCATACAAAAATAAACATAAAAATTTAAAAAATCGCATGATTTATTGACAAGTGGATTAGACCTACAGGGCCTTCTACTCGACCTCCATGGTGGTGCGGAACAGAGTTCGTAGGCAACGTAACGCCGAGTTTCGAGCGCCTTACAATAGGAAGTGTCGGTTGAGCCGTCAGATATGACACTGTACTCTGACATCATCTTAAGCCGAAAATCTAACAATTTTTGGTTGATATTTCATTCTTTTCGGTTGAAAAGTCTACTGTTAAATTTTTGGTGGTTAGTTAGTTAGTTTTAGGTCTTTTCAGGATTTACTAAGAGCCCTGAGCTATCGCACGAGAGCTCTACAATGCGCAGCGCCGACCTCATAAGACCCATCAGTGTCTCCAGATGAGCCCCCCTGACTAGGATTACAAAGTCATCCGCATATCCCTGAGTATAATACCCCTCTTTATTTAGCCTTCGAAGGAGGCCGTCCACAACAATGCACAACAGGAGGAGTGACAGGACACCCCCCGTGGGCATTTCCGCGGAGCTATTCACCTTACTATTACCTCACCCCATCTGGTTTCGAGTCTTCTCCGACGTAGCATGCTTCCTATCCAGCGTACAAGCTGGTCCGGCACGCCACATCTCAGAGCCTCTCTAAAGATGACTTCTGGAGGTGTATTGCTGAAAGCACCCTCTATATCCAAGAAAACGCCCACGGCATACCCCTTTTGTTCCAACTGCTGCTCTAATTTTGCCATAAAAGCATGAAGTGCAGTATCTACCGAGCAGCCTGCCTGAAATGCATGCTGCCCTCTATGCAGTGGGGAGGCCAAGAGCACCTCATCCCTAATGTATCTCTCGGACAGCCTCTCCAACGTCTTCAGGATAAAGACGTTAGGCTGATTGGTCGGAAATATTTGCAGCAGTGTAACCCTCCCTCCCCGGTTTGGGTATGAAGGCCACTCTTCCATCCTTACATGCCATTGGCACGTGTTTAAGAGCTATACTTGCCCTAAGTAATTTCGTCAGAGGAGGGACTACCAAATCCATGCCTTTTTGTAAAAGCACTGGATAAATGCCATCCGCTCCTGGTGACTTGAAAGGACAGAAGGACCCTACGGCCCATTCCACCTTCTTGTAATCAGCGACCTTAGAGGCGAAATTCCAGTCGGCCCTCAACACCTCTTGGCGCCAGCCTTCGCCCTCTTGTTCGGTTCAGATTCGCTAAAAACCCGGGAAGTGAACTTCCATCAGGTGATTTAGCGTTGCTTCTTCGTCTTCGGCAAACTCACCATTTTCGAGCCTTATGAGCCCGAGGCGAGCTTCCGGATTTTTTGCCAGGATCTTGTGCAGCTTCGCTGCTTCCGGAATGTTGTTCGATTCCTCGCAATTGAATTCTTTTCGCCCTATTGGACAACATTCTTGTCCTTTTACGGAGCCTCTATAGGTGGCTATTTTACCATCCTGCTCCCTTCCTAGACTTAATTGTGCTTGTAGGGCAATTCTTCTCATATGATGTAGTCAGAGCCCTTCGCAGAAAATCTGCAGCGTGCTCTAACTCATCAATGGTACCATAGCTTGTAGGAAATTCCGCAAGCCTCCCTTTGAGTTCCTCTTTATATGATTCCCAAATTGTATTTCTGGAGTTTCTGATCTTGGAAACCACCGGTTTTCCTAGGGTTAATCGAAAAACGATATAGTTGTGGTTCGAGAGAGACTTCTCATTGGAGACTCTCCAGTCCACTACCCTGCTCCACAGTGCACCCGAACATTGAGTCAAATCGAGAACCTCACTCCTGTTTTTAGTCTGGAATGTGGGGGTATCACACCGATTCAGAATCTCCAGCTCTGTGCCTGCTATATATTCAATTAA
>CAKNWT010324703.1:0-11839 GCA_932066315.1 Andricus coriarius | reverse complement strand
CCTAAATCTAAATAATGAAAATGCGATAAATACATTAGTGATACTTTACTACTTGAATTACAAAACAAGTAACAAATAGAAGGTTTCAATGAAAAAACGCGATATTGGTACATTTTCAACTGTATTGACCCAATGATAATGCAATATTGTGAAACTTGTAAAAATACTACATCTCTACCAACATAATGTCGTATTCAAAAGCTATTTCCTCAAAATGGAAACACTATAATTATTTACACACATAATCTATTTTACCTTTTTTATCCATGTTAAAAATAATGCCTCAGAATCCCAATCTTATATCAAAAACAAATGACAGGGAATCTTCACTAATTATTTAGTAACCGAAATTACTAAAGAAGTATTAAATATTTTCACTCACTGACTTTAGAAGTTAAAAAAAATTAGTAAAATTCTCACTAATTCAAATTTTGTTAATAATAAATGGAACCTTTATTGAAAACCATAACAATGATAACGATTGTTCTTTTTAACGCACAAACAAAAAGTGGACTGAGGAGGTGGTTCCTGATTTTGAGGTGAAGGACGATTTCATGTAAGTCAAAAATGCTCTCTTGATATTTGTATAGCCGCTAACACTGACAGGACATTTGATATTGAAATGTATATATACTTATTTTGTTTCAACAGGTATGATATGGATATACACATGTTTTTTTATAAAACAGATTTGAAATCATTTGAGAAAGCTCAAACACAAAAGGAAGGTCTTGCAGTATTTAAAATGGGGCTTTTGGTAAGAAGTGCAAATTAATTATTTACAATAATTTACTTCTATAAGCGGTTATTTAGTATTTATATGTAATATTATACACGTTTTTTTTTTAATTTTTGTGATAATTGAGACTTAAAAACCGTCTACCGACATAAATTTCGTATAAGTCGAAGTGCAAGTTAAATTCAAAAAGTGACATGAGCTCCATCCCCATCCCCCACATAGTGCGGCGGCTACACTTAATTTTTTTAATTCCCTTCGTTTTCCGTGAATGATTTTTCATTTTCCCTGACCATAGTTATTTAAAGACCATAGGCCTAATCTTCTTAGAAAAAGTGACCAACAGTTACCCATTTCTAATCCGAAAAGTGACGAAAAATGTCCCATGTGTACACGGTGTGCTTGAAAACTGAAAAAGTTTGGCTAAAATGGATCTAAAATCTGCTAACGCAAAAAGTTTCTATATCGTTCGGACATTAAAAATCACCTGAATTGAAAATCCTGGCTGCTCCTTTTCGCGAGTTATGCGCTTTTTTATATTTTTACATAACAACCTGTACTAGAAAGCTTGCGTAATGGAGTTTATTAAGTACAACGCTTTTTTAAGTTTACCGCTTTAAACTGATAAGTGAAGCAAAAAAATTCTATTACTGCTTTTAATACCTGTAAGGAGTATGGTTTGTGCTGTATACATGTTACCTTGTAACATGCCTAGAAATTAAAAAAATCACGATGTATAGATTGTCCGACTTTCTCTGACTTAATCCATTATTGCTTTCTGTGAAACGTAAACTTTCTTTTACGTGAGTAAGAATAACGTGAAATTTTAGTGTTTCGAAAAGTTCATCGATGCTTTTCAGAGCTTTATCTAATTCATTGATTTAAGCAACAGGTAAAAATCCAACTTTTCCAGAGGTAAAAGAACAATGAACAATTTTATTCATTGCTTTATAACCAGTAACATAAGGTATAATTTTGAAAATTCCTACCACTTGATATATTTCCGGATCTATTAGTTGTCAGCTTCTTTTAATAGCGTTCTACAGGCATATTAGAAAACACTTATTTAAATATATCCATACTATTAAATACATAATTTATTATATATACCATTCAATATATAATGTATGAAAAATACAAAAAATGTCGAAAGGGAAAAAAATAAAAAATGGAACCATTCAGCCACTACGTCTTCGTCGTTGATCCTGTGCTTGGCTAAAAGTGGTAACTAAATTTTCCAAATGTAAAAAATAAGCAACGCAAACTTATTTTCGATATATTTTGTAAAAACGGAAAACTTAAAAAAGCGTTTTACTTAATAAACTCGATAACGCAAGCTTTGTAGTACAGGTTGTTATGTAGAAATCTAAAAATGCGCATAACTCGCGAAAGGAAGCAGCTAGGATTTAAAATGCAGCTGATTTTTAATGTCTAAACGATATAGAAACTTTTCGCGTTAGCAGATTTTTGATCCATTTTAGTCAAACATTTTCAGTCTTCAAGCACACCGTGTGAATTAATCTCGAAATGAAAAGAATTAGATCAAACTCATGAAAATTGGAGATGCATATGAAAAAAAAAATTAAGTGAATTCAAAAATATTCAAAAATATGAAAAAATTAACTTAAAATTCCAAATGAACTGCAGGAATATCTGAAAATCTCTTAAAATCTTTTAAACACTACAAATTCCTTCACACATTGTGAATAAATTCTTTGAAATCCATTCATATAGTATTAAATCCCGTGCAATTCTATGAAATTTGATGATATCTTCTGAAATCCTTGAAAATTTATCAAAAGACTTCGCGAACTGTCAAAATTCCTTAAAACTATTGATATCCTCGGATATCTTATAAAATACCTAGAAATCTGCAATGATATCTTAGAACCTTGTAGGTCCTCTAAAATTGTTCGTATTTTCCGCGATTCTAAAAAAAAATTCTTTTTAACCTCATGAACATTTTGCAAGTTCCGTGAAATCATTATAATCCGTGGAAATTTGTTGAAATTTGTTTACTCTCCCGAAAATACATCGGAATATTTTAAAGCGACCTAAATTAGTATTAATCCATGGAAACCCCTGCAAGATATTGATATAAATTAAAACGTCCTTGAAATTCTTAAAAGTATTCTAAAATAATTTAAATCCTTTAAAATCTTTTCAGATACCTTAACATATTTTTAAGTTTTTGAAAATTCCTTAAAATTTTCATTAATATCTTAAAATATTTCCAATCCATTGAGATCCTATGAAACTTTCCAAAGTCTTAAATTTTCTTCAAAATATTTTTTTAAATACCCTGCAGTCTCTAAATGCCATTGGAGTCATTTTACATTATTTGACTATTAAATAAATTCTTAGATATTTAAAATCCTTTCATATTTTTGAATTTTTTGAAATTTTCAAATCTAAGGAAAACTAACAAATGTCCTAAAAATTGTAGAGCGGACATGAAAATCCTGTACATTTGTTTGACAACCTGGAAAGAAACTTACATAAGGTGCAATCTCCAAATTCAACAGCAGAGATACCCCCGTTTCGATTAGCAAGTATTTTCGATTATGACGAATTTCTAGTTTACGAAGGCTCTTTAGATTATCCACCTTGTTCGGAATCTGTGACTTGGTTTATACGCGATGCTAGTGGTGATATTCCTAAAGGCCTGGTAAGAATCTATATTTCTTGAAAATATGTACGAAAATACGTTTAATATTTTATTCGAAACCACCATGTTATGAGCCTATAGTGCCCCCTGAAAAGTGAGCATTAAATAGCCCTTTACGAATGGTGGAAGCTGCTGACTTATTATTAGTTCCGAACAGCGCCACACTGACAGATTATTAGATCCACAAATGGCCACTGAATAACGCACAATATATTCTCTACTCCTACTGGTGGATCAAATAATGGCACTTTCGCTCGGACCGAATCACGTTTGAAATTTCGCGTCATACGAGATGACCAATCACGGCCTAAACATATGACTGCCACGTCAGGCGTAGGTTTTCACCACCAAAGATATTACCAAACGTCACGACTCACTTTTCACATGGCCCTGCAGTCTCATAAAATGCTGGTTTCGAATACAATATCGTACATCACTCACAGGGTTATACACGTCTTAACGTGGAACTCAATTTTCATGCAAATATTAATCTTGTAAAGACGTCTCTAAACCTACTTGTGATGTTATATACTATTATCTACAACTATTATTTTGTATTCGTATTTTTTCTTTTAGGTAAATGGACTGAGGAAAATAAAGTTGACCGAGGGCGACGTGTCGAATGTTAGAAGTGTCCAGCCGTTAAACAAACGTGAACTTAGGTTGGTGTATAATGAGATTCAGCACGAATATTGATCATAACCGGTAACCGTTAACTGTAGGTAACCGGCTGCGCTCGGGAAAGGTTTTTTGCAGTTTTCCTCTCCCTTGGCTAAAACGCCAAGCAAATGCGAGCGCATCTAATGAAAATCCGGCTGCAGACGGTGTGGGGTAGCTAGTATGGATATGGGTTTTTAATATGCAAATATCTAAAAATAATATAGATGTAAGTAATAAAATAAAATCTTTTCTTGTATTAATAATTCACTTTTTGAGTTGACTTAAGTATATATTCCCGTTATAACACATCTAGGTATAAATTATTACTATTTTTAAATCGAGATCTAGATTAATATACGCAATAGACTGGGCACAAAGAATCCTGTTTTCGCCTAATTGATTCTCACAGGATAAAATTCATATTTGTCCTACAGTAGTAAGCCTTCCGAACTTCAGTTTGATCGGGTAATATCTCCTGTTCTGTGTATGAATTTAAAAATTCAAATTTGTAGAAATTCAAAGAATTCAAAAGAACTTAAAAGAATTCAGGATAAATCAATAGGCATTTAGAGTGAATGCCAAATGAATTTAAATGAATTGCGAAAAATATTTGAACATCTATCATAAAATTCTGAGAATTTTATGAAATTTAATATTTCCTAAAATTCGGAAAAATATATTAAAGTAACTTGAGAGCTTATGAAATTTCTTAAAATATTGCAAATCCTTTGAAATATTTTTAAATCCCTTAAAAATTTTATAAGCTCTTTATAATTCCTTGAAATTTTTACATTCCCCTTAAAATCTTTAAAATTCTTTGAAATACCTTCAAATTTTCGAAATAAAATGAAAAACTTGTGGAATCTTTTAAGATATCTGAAAGCTGTATAGGCCATGCAAAATCTTTCAATATTTTTCGAAATTCTAATAAATGCTTTCTGAAGATCCTAAATAGCCTGAATACTCTAAATACCCCTCTCTAGAATTTCTTTGAAGTTTAAAAAATTCTCTAAAACCCTTTGAAATCCCTTCAAATTAATGAAATCAATTGAAAAGTTAGTGGAATCTTTTGAAATATCTCAAAAACTTATAGGTCACGTAAGAACTTAAAATGTCACCAATTTTAATTAATTTAATTTATCAATCTTCATAATTGATGAAATTTGAATTATGAATCTTCAATTAAAAACTTTGAACTTTTTATCTTCAAAATCATCACAAATTTTCCAATTTTGTTAATTTATTTTAAACAAAAAATGATTCAGGTCGATGTCTGTTTGTAGTCGTTGTCATTCTCGTTGTCGTTTGTGAATACGACAACTCTCCACAGAATTATCAAGTTGGATTGTGCTTTGGAACACTTCATAAGTATGTAAAAAGAATGGACGAGTTTGTTAGCCAGCTATTTTTGATGAAAATTCCAAAAGTTAGAGCATTTTGAATATTTCTTCAAAACATTTTTTTCAAAATTGAAAAATTCTATGTACGGCTACTTGTAGTACTGGAAAAGTCGAAAAATATAACCTCATGACTTCTTTCGATAAAAAGAAAATTTTCAAAGTAATAGCATATTCAAAATCCCCCAAAAAAGAGAAAAAACTCGAAATATAATTGCAGGCCAAATAACGCACGATACGGAAAAAAGTCAGATAAAGAAAACGTTTATTTTTGAAAGCCCCATTAAGCCTATCGTAAAAACTTTTTGAATCGCCTCAAAAAATCGAAAATTAAAATTTTGATTACACAAAAAATAATTAAAGAATCATGAAAGTAATCATGAAAAATAATATCTTCAGCTTTTCATCATTCTACATCAATAGTCTTGTTAGGTGTCTTGAAGAAGGTTGAAATAATTTTTTTGCCTAAAATTCACATTTTCTGGTTGTAAATTCAATTTTTGTACAGAAAATTCGTCTGTCAGCTTGAAGGATCAACAATTTAGTTCAATTTCTCCTTTCTTTCAAGAGTGTAAAATCTTTATTGATTACAAAATTCGTCCTTTTGGTTTAAAAATTTATTATTTTTGGTTAAAATGTTATCATTTTTGGTCAAAATATAAACTATTATACTTTTTGTTGAGAATTCATCTTTTCAGGCTGAAAATTGAATTATTTTATTGAAAGTTTAAGTATTCTGTTGAAAAGTCATATGTTATTGTAGAAAAGTCATTTTTTGTTTAAGATAAATTAATAAAATTGGAACGTTTCAAATTTTGATCTAAAATATTGTTTTATTCCGTTCTCTCAGAGAAAACGTTATCTTGAAACAAAAGAATCGTCCTCTTGCAACCGTCCTTTTAACCTTAAATTAAGGATGTTTCATTTGTGTCGAAACGCATCCTTTTGACGCTAGAGTATATATCTCTGAGTGTTTATATCAGATTCTATATTAAAAATATTACAATATTAAAATTTTGGTATTTTATTGTTGATGGTCAGTAAAAATGAAAAATTGGGCAAGGAAAAGTCGAGGAAATTTTAAGAAAAAAAAATATTCATTTTTTAAGAATGATATCGTAAATGTATGTAATTTCGAAATTTCGTTTGAAATAGATTAATTTGAAAGATTCACATTGGAAAAGTTTTCGGTTTTAACGATTTGCAACTTAAAAATCTTCGATTTTAACGATTTGCAATTTAAGATTATATAATTTTGAAGATTAATAATTAAAAACTCTATAATTTTGAAAAATATATTATTAACGATTCCTGAATTGTGTTAATTTTGAAGATCAAAAGTCAAGAGTTTTTAATTCTAAATCTGCCAAATTGATGAAATTATTCATTTAAGTTATCAGAATGACAGAATCTTTATTTGTAAAAGTTAAAAATTGCGGAATTTTCAAATTGCAAATTTTCTATATAAAAACTCTTCAATTTTATCATTTTTATTTGTGAATTAGCACAATTTCAAATCTTTACAATACAAAATGTTTAAATTTAAAATATTTAGATTTGCAAATTATTTCATTATTAGGACAAATATTTTAAAGGAATGATATTTTTATCTTTTTTTCATAGTTTAGTCTTGAATATTCACAACTGAGGACTGTACAATATTATTATCCTTAATACTATTATTAAAATAAATAATTTGTTAATGTTTTTCAGACTATACTTTGAATTAAGGGATTGAAAAAGCTCTCAAGGCATTTCGAGAAATCACAAACTATTTGAAAGACTTAAGGGAATTTTAAAAGAGTTCAAGGAGTTTTGAATAAATTTAAATAATTTGAAAGGATTTTAAAAGGATTGAATTCATGAAATTTCATGCGATTTTATAATAGATGTTCAAATACTTGTGGCTATAATGGGGATATATACCAGAAATAAAGTAAAAGGTCAATTATTGATGCAACCAAAGACTTTATTTTATTACTTACATTTATATTATTTCTAGATATTTTCATATTAAAAATCCACATCTATACTATCTACCATCTGCAGCCGGCTTTTATTAGAAGCGCTCGCGTTTGCTTGGCCTTTCATCCAAGGGAAGGGAAAACTGCAAAAAACCTTTTCTGAGCGCAGCCGGTTGCCGATAGTTACCGGTTACTGGTCAGGAAACATATTCGCATCATATGCCACCTTAACTTCACGTTTGTTTAACGGCTGGACACTTCTGACATTTGAAACATCTCCCTCGGCCAACTTTATTTTCCTCAATCCATTTACCTGAACAAAGAAAAATAGGAACACAAAATAATAGTACTGAAATAGTAGCAGTAACCCTACGAGTGATGTACGATATTTTATATGAAAGCTGCATTTTATGAGACTGTAGGGCCATTTGAAAAGTAAGTCGTGATGTTTGTAATATCTTTGGTCGCAAAACCATATGACTGATGTGACAGTCATCTGTTTGGGCTGTGATTGGTATTCTGGCATGGCGCGAAATTTCAAATGTGATTCGGTCTGAGCTAAAGTGCCATTATTTTTCCCAAGAGTACAATTAGAAGATACATTGTGCGTTATTCAGTGGCCATTTGTGGAACTATTAATCTGCCAGTGTGGCGCTGTTTGGAACTAATAATATGTCAGCAGCTGAAACCATTCGGTTAAGAACTATGCAATGCTCACATTTCAGGGGGCGCTATAGGCTCATAACATGGTGGTTTTGCATAAAATATCAAATCTATTTTCGTATATATTTTCAAGAAATATAGATTCTTACCAGGCCTTTAGGGATAAAGTTATTAGCGTTACATATGAACCAAGTCACAGTTTCCGAACAAGGTGGATAATCTAAAGAGCCTTCGTAAAATAGAAATTCTCCAACACTGAACAAACTTGCTAAGCGAAAAGGGGGTATCTCTGCTGTTGAATTTGGAGACTGCACCTTATATAAGTTTTTTTCCAGATTGTCAAATAAATTTTGAGGGTCGTCTCCGATCTGAAATTTCAAGAATATGTGATAAATTTGCGAGATTTTTAAAAGATTTCAAAGAATTTATAAGATTCTAGAGTACTTTTTGAAATTCCAAGACACTTTTGAGAGCTCTAAAAAATTTCAAGGAATTGCAAAATATTCTACAGGATTTTTAATATCTTGTAATATTTGTAATAGGTTTCAATAACTTAAAATGATTTCAATAGGTTTTAAAGACTGCAGGGTATTTTAAAAAATTTGAATGAGTTTTTAAGAGATTAGAAAGCTTTGGGGTATTTCAACGGATTTGAAATATTTTAGGATATTAATAACCACTTCAAGGAATTTTCAAAACCTTCAAAAAATGTTAAGGTATTTAAAAAGATTTTCAAGGATTTGCATTATTTGGGATGTTTTTAAAAATTCATATGGTATTTACCCCAAATTAATTTTAATTTATCTTAAATTATTTGAAAATTCGAATACATCGAATTCTTTTCATTTTTTTTTAACTCCGCTAAATTAACTCTACTTTAGTTGAATCAATGGCTTTCTTTATTTATTTTAATCCATTTGAAGAATTTTTTATTTACCTTGAATTGTTTAAAAGTCATATGAATCTAATTCTTTTATATTGTTTTAAAATAAAAAAATAAAATTAGTCACATTACTAATCCAAATTAGCCATTTTATGTCACTTTTTGGATTCGAAATTTATAACTTTTGGTTACTTTCTCCAAGGAAATTAGGCTGTTGCAGCCCTGAGAATTATGAATGAAATCAATTTTATTTTAAACTCGTTTCCTTCCATCCATTAAATATTCTACCTTAAAAATATTGCGAGATGAGAATTAGTATTTAATTTTTAAAATTAGGTTTTGCTAGAGGTGCGGAAGTCACGTAACATTTCCACTTCCACTTGAAGTTCGTCTTTTTCGAAATTCACGTCGGCAATCTGCTTTTAAATCTCAATCGGCACAATAATTTTTAAAAAGCGTGAAAATCGTAAAAGTGGTAGTCGAAATGAATGCGAAAAAATAGCATAATCGCCCCCCGTATTTTATCACTGTATAGTATCTTTTACAAACACTAATTAAGGACTTATAGAAGGTTATTATTTCAAATAATTAATTTGCACTTCTTACCCAGAGCCCCATTTTAAATACTGCAAGACCGCCCTTTTGTGTTTGAGCTTTCTCAAATGATTTCAAATCCTTTTTATAAAAAAACATGTGTACATCCATATCATACCTATTGAACAAAAATGATTATATAAAATTTAATATCGAATGTTTTGTCAGTTGCGGCGACTATAAAAATATCAAAAGAGCATTTTTGACTTACAGGTTATTATCTTTTTGTCCATCAGGAGACACCTCCTCAGCCCACTTTTTATTTGTGCGTTTAGGATAAAAATTGTTATCATTATTATGATCTTCAATTATGGTTCCATGTATTATTAACAAAATTTAAAATAGTGAGAGTCTTACTAATTGATTTATAAATTGAAGTTGGCTAATAAAAGCGTAAAATTTTATTATATCACGATTGGGATAGTAAAAAAATCAGTTTTTTTAAACTACTTAAGTCCGTTAGTGAACTTCCCTTGTGAAATATTTTCGATATAAGATTGGAATGCTGAGGGATTATTTTTAAGGTGAATAAATAAGGTAAAATAGATTAGGTGTGTAAATAATTATAGTGTTTCCATGTTGAGGAAATAGCATTTAAACACGTTAAGTTGGTGCAGATGATGTCGCCTTTCTACAGGTTTCACAATATTGCATTATCATTGTTTCAACACAGTTGAAAATGTATTAATATCGCGTTGGTTCCTTAAAATTGTCTATTTGTCACTTTTTTGAAATTTAAAATTGTTTAATATTTACCCCTTTTTGGGCCCAATGGAAAGTGGTTTTTTCATATACGTAATTCCCATGAAGGAATGAACTAGTAAACCTTGGAGGTTTTCCAGACCAGTCAGCTTTCATTTCCACTGTATTATAGAAAAAGTAAAAGATTGTATTTAATGGAATAAAGCAGAATTAAATTCATAAAATAGAGTAATTAATGTTTAATACCAGTGTGACCAGTATTCCTTATCTTTATATTTTCTGGTAACTTATTAAAGTCTTCAAGTTTCAGTGTTGGGCTAGAATCTGTAAAACTATGATGGAAATTTTGATTAATAAGTATGGGCGATTGATGTTTCCCTTTACACTCTGAATATTTTTTGCCCCAGTTTTTGGCATCTTTATAACTGAATGCGTCTGGAAAAAACAAATAAAAATGTTAAAGCTTTGTAATAACAAGCAATTATGTAAATTAATACTTTGATTATTGGAACAATTCTTAAAGAATAAATACTTTTTAATTATTCAACAAAATGATGATAACAGAATGATGAAATTTGTTTTAAAAACTGTTGTAAAATATCACTTACTCGCTCCCAAAATAAGACTGAAGAGAATAGTCGCTATCAAGTGTCCCTGTTCCATTTCAAATCTCTGCCTAATCCAAAATCATACAAAGGAAACAATATCAAAACTGTAATTCTAGCTCTATATTTAAACTCTTACTTCTTTCTTGAATTTTTTTTTAAGATCCAGCTGTATGATAAATTAATTGTAAAGTCTACAAATCGGATGCTAGTATCTTGAAGAAAGAATTCGCTCTTGAACAAACGATTGTATATAGGCCGTGATTCTTATCTTTCTTATCTTGTTTTCGGCGCACATTCCATTCGATAAATTATTATGGCAAAATAGTTTTAAAAACATGACTATCACTCTCATAAAAAGAGATATTCAATACCCTATTATTCCTAATCATTGTAGCTTTTGAGTAAAATAAAAAGATTATCATCTCTCATAGTTTAATTTGAAAATTTTCCACCTGAAGTCTCTCACTAGTTTTATTTTGTACATTTTTTAATAAAAAATTACTATTTTTATTCCTTAGATAATCTCATGAAGAAAGCGTTTGAAGTTGAACAGTTTCTATTTTAATAATTATGAATGTAATTTGTTCAAACACTGAAAAATTTGACTTGAAGATTTAAAAGTATACCTATGTAAGACGCAATAATATTTAGCTGGGGAAGACCTTATAAATGAATAATTATGATAAATTTGAATATAAAATTTAAAGCTTTTTCGGGTTTCAATCGTGTGCAAAACTACGAGCTTGCCGACGTTTCGTAAACATTGCAGTTCACTTCTTCAGGGCTGACCTGAAACTGAAGATTCAGGTTATGTTGTCCTTACATATATTCTCTACGATGCCTGTGATTGGCCAGAGCGCACCATGGTAGGGACTGCTCGAACTTGATTGGACAATCAAGTCCTTTTTAAAAAACCCGGGAGGACGGAAAGCCAAATCGGATTGGTATTATATCCATTGTCCCT
>CAKNWT010324695.1:0-16822 GCA_932066315.1 Andricus coriarius | reverse complement strand
CTAAATCATGTTGCCAATAGCTCAATGGTAATTTTATACTAATAAAATGTGTCAGCAACTCTAAATAATTGTTATTTTTTTTGACGTTATTAACAAATTCTAAAATGAATAGTCAGCTATAGTAAATTTCTTATAATTATAAGTATGCATTGTTACTGAACAATAATAATTTATTAAATTCTAACATTATTGACTATAATATACTTTTTCCGTTAACAAATTCTAAATTTTATATTTGTTTATAATACTGCTAATAAAAATAAAAAATGCAAGTTCGTGGCACACTTTCTTGATGAAACATTACCATTAAGGTACCTGCAATATGATTTAGTAGAAAAACTTATTTTTGCCATTAAAAAATACTATATTTAATATTATGTTGATAATATTTTTATTATCAATAAAAATATTTAATGTTCAAATTTTTCTGTGTTTACAAATCATAATTTTTAATTGATTTAAAAGTAGTTTGATCCAAAAGCCGTTTATTTATTATTCTAAAGATTATTCCTTCGGAAGATTTAGGCATTTTTACTTTTAAACAAGTTTTTCTCTGTACTTGAGCACCGCATCCAAGTAATTTGTTATATTATTTGTTTATAACAATTGAGTTGAAACCTAAATTAAATATGTATATTTCTGAAGTATATGTGGTTATGTACTTTTATTCTGATATATAACGATTTATTTTGCTTTTTTCTTCAGAGAAAAAAACTAATACTGGTAAAATATATAATCTTGAAGTTCTGTTTACTTAAATAATTAGATCCAAACAAAGAAATTAAAAAATCGGGTCCTGAAGAATTCAATACTTAGATTACAAGGGAAGGAGAGCAAATTATATTTAATAATATACATGAATTGCATATGTACTACTAGTAATAGTAGTACACTAATATAGTTTTCTCCAATT
The DNA here is from genome assembly GCA_932066315.1 of Andricus coriarius. Classification (NCBI taxonomy): domain Eukaryota; kingdom Metazoa; phylum Arthropoda; class Insecta; order Hymenoptera; family Cynipidae; genus Andricus; species Andricus coriarius. The sequence goes on along the minus strand of CAKNWT010324695.1, from coordinate 15,909 downwards.
TTATTTTGCATTTTCTCAAAAATATATTTCTGTTTCGAAAATATCATGTTCTGAGGGCACCCATATATTTTTAGGGACAACACTAATGCATTTATTGACTCCCCTTACAGAAAATCTTTTGTAAATAATTAAATACATTGTACATTTTAGATTGCAAAGGCAAAAGTGAAAAGAATATTCTTGTCATGAAGTACAGTTTTCTTCGCTCTTTTTTTTATATTTCCTCAGAAACAAATAGAATTAGTTAATTCACTCTCGATAAATGGAAATTTTTATTAAAGATTAATTTACATTATTTCTTTAATTGTCATAAGCAAGCATTTAATGGATAAAACTGGCATCTGCTGCCAATTAATCAAAAAAAAAACACAGCAATTCTCATTGTTATAAATGATTATACAAAAACTTTAAAAACAAATTCACTTTCCATTTGACAACGTATAGTAATAATTATCATTAAATTCATCAATTCTTATGAATAAAATCACTGTTTTTGGCCTTTTTTGACTTATGAGGTTTTTCTCTGCAAAATATAATTCTCACGATAAGAATAAGTGATTTTTTCGAGAAGAAGAACCTTATAAGTAAAATAATTTCAAGATATGAATTTGTTGAGAATAATTAAAAAAAAGATAATTACCTATGTCGTTGAATATCAATCCATTTTTAGTTCTTATTTTTTGTTCAAAACTGCGACATAAGTGTATTTATTTATACGAATGTTTGTCCAAGGTTTTTCCGGCAAAATCATCATTTCGAAATATTGGGTTCAACTCATCGCCAAATGTAGTAAATTGTTCCTAAAAAGTGTTTAAATTTCCAAAATGAAGAGCAAATTATACGCTCTAAATCTGGACTGAGGAGACGAATAAATATTACGTGATTGCTGAATAATCGTAAAAAATGTTTGCCCGTGGAATGGAAATTTTGGTGAAGATAAAAATACGAGATTCGTCGCGTTATGTCATAAATCACGCAATACTTATTCATGCTCTTGGTCCAGATTTAAGAAGTAAGATTTGTACTTCAATTCATGAATTTTACAAATTTTTAAGAATGATTTTCTAGATTTGGCGATGATTTGAATGCGTGAGATTTCACAAATTATGATTATGACACGAAATTTACAAACGTTTTTTTTTTAATCGTAGATTTAGTTTCTGCATAGAAATTCACCTTTGAAGTGAAGCATACATTTTCAAAACTGTCTACAATTGTACTAAAACTAGTATATCAATGACAATCTTGTCGTTCAGTTTTCAGTCATGTTTAATTGGCAATTTTAAATAATTTAACGACGAAATCAGTATAAAGAATGGATTCAAACACCTAAATTGCAGAAGATGCTAGGGGTTTTTTCATAAAGAAATCTGACCAAATCGAGATGAACTTTTTATGGACCATTCATTCAAGTGTTAAGATTTTGCTTTAAAAAATAATTTTATTTTGTCGTTTGGTCCATATGACCAAAAAAATTGTATTTAACCAAGCCATTAGAAATCTTTGGAGGCGAAAAGAAAATAGGTCATTGGGATTTTGGAAACACATATTCTGGCTTTTCAGTTCTATAGTAATTTCGTTTTACAAAGATTTTTGAAAATATTTTTAATACAAATGGATGTTCAAAAGAAATCTTTAAGATTATCGTTCACTGAAGCACTTTAAATCTATTCGATGAACTGCAATGATTTATAGTGGTTTGGTTTTTAAAAAATATATTTGATCATACATCATGATTTGTGAAATCTTGTGGATTCAACTCATCGTTAAATCTAAAAAATCATTCCTAAAAATTTATAAAATTCATAGAATCAAGTACAAATCTTACTCTTAAAATCTGGACCAAGAACATGAATAAATACTGTGTCTTCGCTGATATAAAATTTGATAATTTAGACAAACTCTTTCCTATAAAGCACATATTTTCCGAGCAGGAGGGGGTAAAATTTTTGGATTTTTTGCGGGTTCCATCGACTTCAGCGATTTCCGACTCTTTTAATATCAATAAAAAAATGTAGTCTTCTACAGGTCGAAATTCAAACAGAATAAAATTTAGTTTTACTTTTTACCTTCATTTATAAAAGTCAAATATTTATTTATTCGATGAATGATCATATCATAAGAAATTAACGAAAGCGATGAATCTCGTATTTTTTATCTTCCCCAAAATTTCCATTCTACGTGTAAACATTTTTTATGATTACTCAGCAATTACGTCATATTTATTCTTATCATATATTGGTCCAGATCTACATAGTATGATTTGCTCTTGATTTTATAAATATAAAAACTTTTGAGGAACAATTTACTAGATTTGGCGAAGAGTTGAACGCAAGATTTCGAAAACATGAATTCGCTGGAAAAACCATGGACCTTGAAGCTACATATTTTTTAAATCGTGCAATAAAATAACTTCAACATAGGCAGATGAAATGCCATCTAAACTCTCAAACGGTTGTTATTGTCAGAATAGATTGTCTTTCGACAACAATTGTGATAAACAAATACACTTATATCGCAGTGTTGAACAAAGAAAATTTTTCTTTTTTTGAAGAGTCATCTCTTATCATCTGACATTCATCATTGAAGTTCATTAGATTGACATTCATCAACACAATTATCATTGTTTTCAAATATTCTTATAACTGAAATTCACAGTTTGAACTTTTTTCACCTAAAGGGATCTTCTCGGCGAAATCACTTATTCGCATCATAAAAATTATATTCCATTGAGAAAAAGAACTTAATAAGTTAAAAAAGGGCAAAAATAGTGATTTTATCCATAAAAATTGATAAATACAATGATAATCATTACTATACGCTGCCAAATGGCAATTTTTTAGTAATAATATTTTTTTTTGAGATGATAAGAAGTGACACTGCACGGCAATTTCTTGTGTCCTGATATTATTTTTGAGAGGAAAAGAAATGATTTAAAGGAAAAATTGTCTATACTCGATAGCGCGAAATAAGTGAATTTGTTTGTAAATGTTTTTATAACCATTTATAACAATGACAATTGCTGTAGTTTAGTTTTGGGTTATGATTAATTTTCAAGTTTACACAACCTAACGACGAAATCAGTATATGAATGCATTCAAACACCGAAAATGCAGCAGATGCCAGTTTTATCCATTAATTTATTTATGATAATTAAAGAAACAAACAAAAAAGTACTAAAAATAGAGCAAAGAAAACTGTACTCATTACGAGAATATTCTTTGCACTTTTGCCTTTGCGATCTAAAATGTACAATCTATTTGTATATTTACAAAATATTTTCTGTATGGTGAGTCAACACATACATTAGTGATGTTCCTAAAAAATATATGGGCTCCCCCAGAGCATGATATTTTTTAAACAGAAATATATTTAAGAGAAAATGTGAAAAGAAATTGGAGAAAAATATATTACTGTACTACTGTTACTAGTAGTGCATGTGCAAATCCTGCATATTATTGGATATATTGAAGAATCCAAAAATTTGCCTTCCATAATTTAATTGAAGAAGAAATTTTGAGGGATGAAGGCAAATGAGTTAAAAACTCATATTTGTTCGTCAAAGTGTGCGACATTTCGTTGGCATTGGTTCGCCAACCTTATCAGGCTAATTTAATAAAATAAAGAAATACCACATAAATAGCATATATTTTTACAGGCACATAGTATAAGTTAAAAACAAATTTTAAAAAATTACTGCTGACGTTCACTGTTTAAAACATAAATTTAAATGCGTCCAAGTTAAATTAAATATGAAGGACCCATTTTTTTCGATTGAAATGACAGTCTAAAGTCAACTGGATAAACAAGACCTTGTGTCTTTATGATATACCCGTACTCATTCTCATATTCGTGGATAATGCGAATTGAATTTTATCTTATGGAAAGTTAAACACCCAAATTTAATTTCTGTAATAATGGAAAATATATTTTGCTAAGAGCATAAATATCTTTCTTATTAATCTTATTTGCACTGCTCTTTATATGGATCATCTCTGAAATCATTCTTTTTTTATAGTTGGGTTCTCGACCTATAATTTTGACATTGTCCCAATCAAATGTGTGACCAAAATTATGTTGATGTTTATAAGCAACCAACTTTGTTTTTTTATTGATATGTTCATTGATGCGAGTTTTTAAACATCTTTTTGTTTCACCCACATGAGATGCAGGACATTGTTTACAAGAAAATTTATAAACGAAATTCGTTTCATCCCGTTTTTTAGAAGTATCTTTTCCTAATTTTATTACAGAACTTAAACTTTTTTTAATTGTAGGGGTCGTGGCAATATTATAACTATTTAGCATCTTAGACAATTGTGTACAATTATTAGAAAAAGGAAGGCAAACCTTAAGTTGATACGATAAGTTGATGATGATAAGTTAAAGTTGATAATAATTATCCAATTGTTTTTATCAATAAAAACATAAAAGTCCGCATACACAAAATTAAATATCACTCTCACAACAAGGTAGTACATAATAATCAGATTTGTTCCAATGTGTATCAACTTAAAGTTTGCATTCCTTTTTCTAATAATTTTACACAATTGTCTAAGATATTAAATAGTTATAATATTGCTACGATCCCTACAATTAAAAAAAGTTCAAGTTCCGTAATGAAATTAGCAAAAGATACTTCTAAAATATGGGATAAAACGAATTTAGCTTATAAATTTTCTTGTAAACAATGTCCTGCATCTTATTTGGGTGAAACAAAAAGATCTTTAAAAACTCGGAACAATGAACATATCAATCAGAAAAAAACATACTTGATGGTTTGTAAACATCAACATAATTTTGGTCACACATTTGATTGGGACAATGTAAAAATTATAGATGGAGAACCCAACTATAAAAAAAGAATGATTTCAGAGATGATCCATATAAACAGCAGTTCAAATAATATTAATAAAAAAGAAGATATTTATGCTCTTGACAAAATATATTTTTCATTATTACAGAAATTAAATTTGGGTGTTTAACTTTCCATAAGATAAAATTCAATTTGTATTATCCACGAATATGTGTATGAGTACGGATATATTTTAACGACACAACGTCTTGTTTCTTCAGTTGACTAGAGACTGTCATTTTAATCGAACAAAATGGGTCCTTCATATTTAATTTATCTTGGACGCGTTAAAATTTATGTTTTAATCACTGAATATCAGCAGTAATTTTTTTAAATTTGTTTTTAATTTATACTATGTGCCTGTAAAAATATGTGTTATTTATGTGGTGTTTCTTTATTTAATAAATTATCCTGATAAGGATGGCGAACCAATGACAACGAAAGGTCGCCCACTTTGACAAAAAAAAATAAGAGTTTTTAACTCATTTGCCTTTATCCATCGAAATTTCTTCTTGAATTATTATATATAATTTTCTCTCCTTCCAATTTAATCTGAAATATATTATGTATTTGTTTAAAAGTATAATCTTCAGTACACTGTCATTTTAACCCTTTCTTTTAAACATCCATTTGTATTCAAAATATTTTCTAAATATCTTGGTTACACCTATTTTTTTTCTGTCATCGTCAGTCTTGGTGCTTCAAAGGAAAATCGGTTAAATATTGTCGATTGCAGTGGATTATGGACAGTAAATTCCTAATATAGCCCACTGTGCAGTCTATGATGGTCCAATTAAAAAAAAGTATAAATTTCTTTTGGGATAATGTCTCATTTTATGAAGTTCCCAAAAAAAGAAAATTCGTATCTTTTTTCTTTATCAGACAGCGTTTAGGGGTTCCGGCCACCTCCTCAATTTCCCCATTGAAAACACATGGGGAAAGCTCCCATTTTTACGAATATGAGACCAGAAGGCGCATATTTCAATTAAACGAGTGCAAATTATATGGTCTTCTTAAGATCTCTTCCCAGAATATAACGTGTGAATTGATTTTTTCATTTCGCCCCTCCCCCTGCCAACCCTTTCCAGAAAATCCCAAAAACCACCCTCTAAACGAGGATCAAGTATTTTGCAATATATTGATCGTAAATATTACTTTTGTTTATTTTTTTTATCATAGATCATTTTTAATGTACGAATTAAAAACTTTCATGTCTTTTTTATCAATTATTTGAACAATCTTTATTTTCTTAAACAATACTTTTTCGTTTTTTTTTTTCGAAAATTATCGGTATCCTCACAGCGAGATAAATTAATTAGACAACATAAAACTCAGTACGGCCAACTCAGGCTGCTTTTAATTATGTAAACAATTTGTTATTGTTTAAATATAATTTTTGACTGGATCTAGGCAAAAAAGTACAGTTTTTTTGCAAATTTTTTAACAAAATTTATAGGATTCTGGAATGTCTGGTATTTTTGCCATTTACCTATCGATTACATTTTACCCATTCACCTAAGCAATTTCCATTTATTTAAACAATTTTTTTATGAACAAAAGATAACAAATTCACATTTTCTCTGAGTGACATGAAATAGCTAGTTTAAATCGATAATCAACACGATCAATCCAATTTATTTTTTATTGTTTAAATAATTTTTAATTGTTGAAATGTAACTTTTGACTTGAATACGGCAGGAAAGTGTAGTTTTTTGTAAATTATTCAACAAATTTCATTAGCTTCTCCTATGATGACCTTTTTTATTACTTACCCATAATTTTTTAAACAGTTTCCATTTATTCAAAAAAAAATGTTCACAAACTTTTTACTTTTTATAAATGGCATGATCTAATTAATTAATCGTTCGTGTGGATTTTTTATTTGAATTTAATAGCCCGAGTAACACAAAGGAGAACATTTTTGATATTTTGTAAAAAAAAATGGTTTTATCAAGTGAGAAATGCTTAAAAAATCATGACTAAGTAATGAAAAGTCTGGGCATATAAAGAGCAAATGAAAATTGTTGAAAAATTTTCAAAGTAACTTTTTAACAATAAAAAATAAAGTAAATTAATCGTTTCGTATTTTGTCAAAGAAAATTGTTTCAAGAAATGGAAATCGTTTGAACAATCGCTAATTGATAAAAGACATGAAAGTTTTCAATTTAACCAATAAAACTAATATGTGATAACAAAAATACACAAAAGTAATATGCACGGCCAATATACCGGAAAATACTGCATCCTCATTCACTGGAAGGGTTTTGGGGCATACTGGAAGGGGTTGGGGGGAGGGGTCAAAATAAAAAAGTAATGCATACATTACATTCAGGAAATAGATTTTAAAGAGTCCATATAATTTGAACTCATTTTTAAAAAATAGGAAAAAATAAAAATAGGATGTAAAAATGTAAAAATAGGATGTTTCTCCATGTATTTTCAATGGAAAAATTTAGAAGGGTGGGCGGAACCCCTAAACCTTGTTTGATCTTTAAAAAATACGAATTTCCTTTTTTTGTGTACCACATCAAATAAGCCATTATCCCAAAAGAAATTCGAACCTTGTTTTTTTTTTTTTGACCACCCTACTGTGCACCGCTCTTCTCTCGAAATAACTTTCCAATACTTAAAAACAGATAGCTTACTCAACAAACTAAAGAAACGCATGTATTTAAAAATTACTAAAATCAATCAAAATGGAGTAAAATTTCATCTAGAACATGAACTTCATTTTGCACTAAAAAACTGAACCAGTAATCCTAATTCTCTAATAATCATCTCATAAACAGCCAAACCTTCATCCCTATAATCGAGACAGAACTCGACTATTCTACTGCATTGCAGACCTTTCCTCGAGGCTAGAAACGGAGCTCTGGTTTTTTTAAAAATTGCTGAAGGCCTAATCCCAGACTCTCCAAGGAATCATCCAAAAATCTAATCACTCAGGGTTGCTTAGGGAAGCAAAATAATCTTAACGAAGCCAAGCAAAGACCCCAAAAGCAAAAATAAAATAAAAAAGCAACTCGCCAAAGCTTTTAACCGTCTTTCCAGAGTTTGGACTAAAAATGGGCGATGGGATAATGGGAAATTACTCAAAATCCTCCACCTATCCCGATAAGCTTAAGTTTGAATTATCGACTGTGATTTCTTAGAGACTCACCGCCCATGAAGACCAGGAAACGAGACCAGGAAACTTCTAACACCAGATCCACCACAGAAAAAAAAAGAAGAGATCCAAGTTCGAGTCCGACGAGAGATAAGAAAATCCTACGATCCAGGAAAAGCTTCGAGACCTCAGAATCCATCGAACGAAGTCCTGAAAGATTTGAGAAATACGACGAAAAATCTTCTCAAGTTTCTACAGAATCGGACATTTATTTTAATCAGATTCAAAATCACAGTGAACTGAAATCCACATTTTTAATTAGGAAAGTTATTCAAGGAAGTAGGCTGGAGTTTGATGAAGACGACAAAGAAAATGAGGCCTTGGAAATAGAAGAAAATGATGAAGATACTTTCAAAATAGAAGAAATAGAAGAAACAGAAGACGAGACTTTGAAGATTGAAGATAAAGAAACTGAAGCTTTGACGCAAAATCAAAAAAAGAAGTCCATCACAGGAAGAGAAAGTCCCAGAAGATTTTCCAAGTCAGGAATCTCAAGAAAATTTTCAATTGAAAGAACACCTAGCCCTGCTCTCAAGAAACCAAAAACTGACAGCAGCATAGACGAAGATTCGAAAAGCCCGTGTGATCAATTCTCTTTTTTATCCCAAGAAAAAGAAGAACCAGCACAAGAAAAAAGAAGAGAATCCATTAAAAGAAGAGAATCTATAAAAACGAGAGAACCTGAAAAAAGAAGGGAATCAAAAACTCGAGAACCTGAAAGAAGAAAAGAATCCATAAAAGTGAGAGAAGTTGAGAAAAGAAGGGAATCAAAAACGAAAGAACCCGAGAAAAGAAGAGAATCTATAAAACAAAGAGAGACCGAAAAACCAGAAGAATCAATTTTCATAGACGATAACTGTTTCCGGAAAAGGGAACGAAAGAAGATAAAAGACTCAATTCGTGAGAAGCTCAGCAAAGATCTTCAAAATGTAATTAAAAATCGATTTATTCTTCCTGTGAAGAAACCAGTGAAGAAAAAAAGTCAAGACGAATCTCGAAATGTTAAAAACACTCTTGAAAACTGTAGAGATGACAAAGAACCTGAAAACAAAACAGAGACATGCATGCTCGAATCTAAAGATTTTGATAGAAATTTGGACTTTAGTCGAGGATCTTCCCCTGATAAAGTTTTTGAGCGTCCTTCTGATTATCAGGAAATTATAATCGAGGATCAGACGATTCATGCTAGGAGAAAAAGTACACCGAGTCCACTACCTAAAATTAAAAGTAGGAGAGAATCATATGAGTATTCGGAAACTATAAGTTCTGCCGCTAAAAGAAAACCTAGTCTTGAAATTAGAAAGTTAAGTGGGGTTGAACGAAATCTTGGAAAAGAGAAGAAAATTGAAATAGAGACAGAAAATCAAGTAATAGAAGGAAAAAGAAAATCTATTGATTTGGATAAACCCCTTCGATCAATCGAACTCGTTAAACAAGCCGATAAAACCAAACGTCTATCTTTGGAAGAAGTGGACAATTTTTCAGAAGAGATAAGAGGTCACAAAATTGTCAAAAAGCAAGAAGCGATTTTCGACATTTCTGGTCAATTGAAAGAGCAAACTGAAGAAGCTAAAATGAAGGATCTTGAAGCCAAAATGAGAGAAGTTGAAGCAAAGAGAAAAGAAGTAGAAAATCAAATGAAAGAAGTAGAAACGAAAAAGCGAGAAGTTGACACGAAAATGAAAGAAGTAGAAGATAAACAAAAAGAGTTTGAATTCAAAAAACTGGATGTCGAAAATAAGAAAAAAGAAGTAGAAACCAAAATGAAGGAAATCGTAACCAAAATTAAAGGAATTGGTGTCGGAGAAGAGGATAAAATTATCAAAAAAGATATCAAACCGGTTTCGAAAAAAAGTTCTAGTTTGCAATTTGATCTCAAAGTGAGGCAAACTGAAAGAAAATCTACAGAAAAGAGACCAGGAATTTTGGATAGGAAGAAAAGCATTCCGAAATCTGAAGATGAAGTGGATAATATTGTGATCCACAAAGTTGTCAAAGAAATAGAAATTGGAATCCCATCTAAAAGAATAATTGCGCGACAAAATTCTGATGAAAAATTGAAATCAAATTTTAGAACTGTATCCAGAACTTCTCCCATTCCCAAAGTTCGAAGAACTTCTTCAAAGTCAGAATCTGTGAGATCACCTCAGAATGAAAAAGTAAAATTTGAATATAAGTCACAATCTGAAATTGATATCGAAAATATACAAGGATTTGAAAGAACCGATTCTGTAGAATCTGCGTTGAGAAGATTTGATTCTATAGGAACTGATCCAGATTTTGATACGAGTAAAGCCTCTTGTGAATCGATAAGAAAATCTCCAGATTCGACAAAATCAAAAAGCGAAAAAAGTGTAAAAACAAAGGAGGAAAAATCTTCGAAAAATCTTCAAATCAGAAAAAAATCGAGTACTGGGACAAACTGCACAATATCAACACCCCAAAGGCCAATTCCTGTTCCTAGAAATCAAAACAATTGCCGAAGAATTTCAGAAGATTTGAAAAATTTTGATTATAGCAGAATATCAACTGCGAGAGATTCGATTGAATTGACGAGAAATTTTATCAGGGCTAGGTCACCTTCTTGTAAAAGAAAATTGTTTTTGGATTCAGATTCTGGATCGAAAAGAAATTCTTCTTCGAAGTTAAGTTTTGATGAAGATGCTCAAGCTACTACAATTTTTCAGGAAAAATTGAAAGTAGCTGAAAGAGGATTTGATAGGAGGAATAAAGGATTTTTAATTGAAAAACAAAGTCGACAGGAGTCTGTTAAAAATTTCACTAAAAATGAGAAGATTGGAAAGAAAAGTTATGAAGTTTCTGTGAGAAGGGAAATTAGGGGGCAGGTGCAAAACCAGAGTTCCTGTCAGCTAGAGGAAAGTCGAGTTTCGGGTTCAGGGACTTTTATAAAAAAAGGAAAAAATCGTGGGAAAATTGAAAATGTAATTGTCCTCAGAAATACGAGAAGTCCGAGTCCGGGTTTTGGTGAGAGGAAGCGAATTGAAAGTGTAAGACCTTCTACAAGGAGAAGTGTTCCAACATCGCCCTCAAAAAGTCCGGATAGTGATCTGAGAGTGAGTATTAATTTTTTTCTTGAAATTTTATAAACGACTAATTCTCAAAATTATCAATATAATTTATAGCCGAGGATTTAGAATTCAGGACATTTTTTTAATAATAATTTGTTTTAAAGCTAACTTTTCTTTTTTTCTTCTTTTAGTCGAAGAATTTATATTGGAAGTTTCTTCGAATTTCAGTGTTTGAACATTTGTACACTTTCAAAGTTTACTCTAATTTATTTATGAACAATTTTATGTTTTTATTTTAATTAAAATTAAATATTTGCCTAATTTTGTACATTTCGATTAATTAGCGAAAATTGTCTATACTTTGACGTATTTCTAATGATGATTCTAAAGACTAAATATATATTAATTTTTGAAGGATTTTTAATTATCTATCATTAATTTTAAGAATTCAAAAATGAGATATTTAGAGACATTTGAATAATTTCATTTTCTAAATTTTAAATGTTTTGATTTATTAGGAATTCCAAAATCGAACTTTTCTTATTTTTTTATAGATGGGCCAGATAAACCAGATACAAATTAGAGTGTTAATAAGTATTTTGTTAGATACTTTTGAGTTTCGATTTTTACTACTTTTCAATTTTTCCAATTTCGTAATTAGGAAGTTTGTATCCAGATTCTCATGAATTTGAAGAACTTAAATTTCAAATTCTTCAAATAAAAAAATACAAGCGATTTTCAATTTAAACGTTTTCAATATTAAAGTTATGATTTAAATCTGTTTATTTTTTATAATGTAACAATTTGTTCATATTAAATTTAATATTAAAATCAGCAAATATTTGTTTATAATGAGAATTTAGCAAATAAATATATGAAAGAAGCGGGTATACTATGTATTTATTTATAATAATATACTTGAATTTTTAAATAAAAATCTTGCATAGTGTCCTACAATCCTTATTGCATTAGAGTGGTTCAAATTTATGCCTGTAAAAATTCGACTTCGTTTTTTTTTGTGATCAATCCCCCCTAATATTTTCGTTTTACGAAAAAAAAACCGTATTTTTTTCAAATCGATCGACATTAACCCTTTTGAAAATAACATGGGGTATTAAATAGGAAAAGCTCAATTTTCGAAAAAATTAAGTGTTTAAAGAATAATCTCCGCGCAATAAATTTTAATTTTGACGCCACCAAGCCCGTTGTATTGTGCCCGGAAGATGCCCCAAAAAATGTAAAATAGTAATTTTATATAAAATCAAAGCTAAAGACGGTATTCTTTGGAATTTTTTCAACATGATTCCAAGTATTTTTTAATAATTTCTAATTGTTTAAACAATTATTATTTGTTTAAACGGTTTTTTTAACTCCGTAAATCGTGAAAAGTTATTATTTCCAGGAAGTGATAGCACAATTAACGAATTTTGAGAGTAATATTTTTTTTTAATATTTTTCAATTTTATAAACAAATACTTCCCTTGTTAATTTTGAAAAGTTACTACTTTCAGGAATCAATAACGCAGTAAATTAATGCTAAGAGTAATATTTTTTCTGAACGTCAGTTTTAAATTATTTTAAAAAATTTCATTTGTTTAAAGAATTTTTTCCCCTATAAATCTTGAAAAGTTACTACATTTTCTGGAATGTTCACTTGTGCCTTTTCATATAAAAGGTTATACTTAAACCCAAATTTTTTAAACAATAATAATTTTTGTTAACAATTTTTTTAGTTACGTTATGGATAGATATTTTTTCAGATCAATTTCGTGAACATAAGTAAATACTGATTAATAAGCAACATAGTGTAAGAGATTCGAAAAAAAGTAGAATATTCTTTAAATAATTGCAAATTTTCTTTTACACAAAATATCACTTTTAACATTCATTAACTGCGTCAATTATTTCAGAAAATAATAACTTTTCACCATTCGCAGAAGAAAAAATTTTATAACAAAATGAAAATTGTTTAAATGATTTCCAAATATCCTAAACAAAAAAAAACTTAAGTAAATAGAAATTGTTTAAACAATCATTTATCCCGAAAAATAGCAACTATTCACGATTCACTAGAAGGAATATAGTTCAAATAAATAGTAATTGTTTCAAAAATTAGTTTAAAAAAATTCCTAAGCCTGTTTACTCATTGAATAAAAATAATATGTGTTGAAAATTGTCGAAAAAATACCGTATTTAGCTTTCATTTTACATAAAACTACTATTTTGCATTTTATGGGCATTTTCCGGGCACAATACAAGGAGATCGAAAGGTCAAAATCAAAAGTTATTGGCTGGAAAATATTCCTTGAACACTGCTTAAAAAGTGAGTGAACTTCAATTTACGAAAAGTTCATAACTAGTACTTTTTTCCATTTTTTCAAAAAAATAGCCTTTCATATTTAAAACCACACGTTAATTTTAAAATTCCAGGGCGCGAGTTAATTTTGACCGATTAGAAAAAAAAAGGAAATTTGACATTTTTGGACCATCCTATTATTGAAAAAAATAAAATGCAGTGAACAAATAAATATGTATAATTTTTTTCAGCGAGCATCTGCAGACTCAAAAACTTCAGATCTCAACATTGCAAAACGTCCAGTTCTTCATACTCCAAGGACAGAGGAATCGTTTCAAAAAGAAGAAACATCAAATTTTTCTGCAGACGTCATAGATGGTCCGATTTTCGAAGATTCACATAATCCCTTAGAAGCTAATGAATTTGAAACTCTAGAAAAGAAATGTGCCGCATTTGTTGTTGATATTGACGATTCGGCAGAAGTTAAAAAAACACCCAAAAAAACAACTCTTAGAAATGAAGTGAGTACAACGTTGTAAATTTCCTATTTATTAATTCTAGACATTTGTGCGCTTTATTATTTTATATTTTATTTATTTTTATTTATTCACCCTTCTTTTCAGAAAAAAGGCGGATCATTCTCAACATTTTTAATTTACGTAAAACAATTCTTTAAAATTAGCCAATTATTTTTCACATTGATAATAATATGACTTGCCGCACAGTGGTCTGGAATAGGAATTTACTGTTCATAATCGCCCACAGGTCGTATTTCTCAACCGATTTAAAAGTTTTTTATTATAAATGCTCAGCATTAAATTATTTATAACTATTTTTTTTCGATATGTAATTTTTTCACAGAGCAACAATATATAAACAAATAAATTAACAAAATTAGCAAATTCAGCTTTGCGAATTTTTATCTTGAGGAAAAATACAGAAAGAAACTCACTACTAGCCGACATTATTGCACCTGCACTCAAAGAACAGAAGTAATGTTAATAATATTTAATTTGATCATTATAAACAATTTTTATAAACGAATTCTCAATAAATGAGTTTTTCTTATAGCTAAATTGATTTTTTTATCAAAAGTGATTCACAATTGTCTTCAAAGGCATTTATATACGGTGAGCTTTATCAAACATAAATAATACAAATTGTTGATAACAATTTTGTTAAGCAAATGTCCTAAAAAAAATTATTTTTTCTCAAATTTTGGTTGAGATGACTTTTTTTGCGATTATTAACCAACAGAATTAATTAAAAAATAATTTATCTGATTGTAATAATCATTTTTTTAAACAAAAACTAAAAGTGGTTCAAAAACTGGATATAAGACACTAAATAACAATCTGCGTAATTTTTAATAACAATTTATATATTTAATAATAATAATATATTTTTTAATATAGATTGCTATTTAAAATCACGAAAATTGTTATTTAGTGTCTAATATCCAGTTTTGGAATCACTGTTAGTTTATTGTCGTATAATTTCAGTGAAAAAAAGTCTCTTTTGTATGTAAGAATGATAAATTTTAGTTTTTGTTCAAAAAAAAGTTTATAGCAATCACATAAATTACTTTTTAATCTATTTCGTTGGTCAATAATGGCAAGAAATGTCATTTCAATAATAACTTAAGAAAGAATAGTTTTTTTCTATGAGGAAACGGCCGGTTGGGAAATTTGTTTAACGAAATTATTATTAACAACCTATATTATTTACTTTTGAAAAAGCTCGAAGTATATGAATGCCTTTAAAGACAATCGTAAATCACGTTAGTCAGAAGAATCAATTTAGCTATCAAACAAACTTTTTTATTTAGAATTTGGTTATAAAACTGTTTATAAAAATAGTAAATGTTAGCATATGCTAATTTGTCGTTACAAATTATGACTCTTATGAATAATCTTGGCATCTACTGTGAAACAAACAATTTTTTATGAGAAAAAATACTAGTAAGAATTTGTTTATAAAAATTGCTTATAATGATTAAGCTCAATATTATTAAAATTATTTATATTCTTTGAATGCAAGTGCAATAATTCCGGCTAATAGTGAGTTTCATTCTGTATTTTTTCTTAAGATAAAAATTCACGAAGCTGAAATTACCAATTTTGTCAGTTTATTTGTTTATATATTGTTGTTATGTGAAAAAATTAACAAGTCGCAAAAACCTGTTTTTTCAACATTTGAAAAACATAAAAAATTTAACTCGGAATTTTTTATAAAATTCCATGGACCACATTTTCTGAACATATTTGTCACATAAATGTATTACATTATTTTATTTTTATACTACAAGTAACACAAGTAACTTTATTGATAATAACAGTCAAAATGATATTTTTACAATAAATGAAAAATAACAAATTTTCTGTATTTTCATTGCATTAATTACATTTAAATAATTATTTTGAAAACCAAAACTTACCAGAAGCGGTTAATTTCTGCTAGTTCTATTAAAAATTATTATTTTTCAGGACAAATAACTCTTAAAACAAAAAATTTAACGACTTGATTAAATTTTAAAGATTTTCGCTATTAGTGAATAGTGACT
>CAKNWT010324694.1:0-24263 GCA_932066315.1 Andricus coriarius | reverse complement strand
TTATCGCTGCAGTCGATCAGGGGTTCAAATTACACTTTTCGATTAAGGATAAAATATTTATGATATTTGAAAAAGTGGCAGTCGAAATGTACGCGCGCAATGAAAATGTCTATACGCAGCGGGCATATTTTTTCATCAGGGTTAGTAGGTATGTCAGGAATGATTGTGCTTGACTAGTAATTCTGGTGATTTTCTGAAGTTGACAAATTGGACACGCTTTTACGTATTTTTTCGTCTCCCGTCCATTCCTGCCCATTCTGCCTTTGCTCTTATTTTATTAATAATGTTGTTTTCGCGCAAATGATCACTATGAGCTTCTTTAATGACTTTTTACATTCTCATCTAGAGAAGGTATTAGATTTGTGCAAAATTTGACCCACCCGGTTTTTGTCAAATATCCACGTTTTGAGATCTTCTGAATCCGAAAAACAGGTTTTTGTGCATGCATCTACTGTATGTATGTATGCATGTATGTATGTATGTGGGTCTATATGTAGATTTTTAGTCTGTTAGCACGATAACTTTCGAAAGAATTGGCAGATTGGATTGGGTTTTGGTGTACTCTTCAAATGTCCTAAGGTGAAGGTCAAGTTTGTTAGCCACCCATTTTGGATGAAAATTCGAAAAGTTAGAGCATTTGCAAAATTTTTGAGACCATTTTTTTCAAAATTTGAAAATTGTATGTGTGAACGTTCATAGTATGAAACCATTCACACAATTTATTCTCATGACATTTTTCGATAAAATAAAAATTTTCAGAGTTACAGCATTTTCAAAATCCAAAAAAAGAAACGAAAATTAACATTTTCAGCCAAACAACGCACGATACGAGAAAAAGTCAAAAAATGAAAAACGTTTCTTTTTACACGCCTTACAAGATTATTATAACGACTTTTGGAATTTTTTTGAAAAATCGAAAATTCACATTTTTATTGCATAAAAAATAATTAAAAATCCAAAAATCTAATTTGACGGCCAAACTATACAAGACACGATAAATGATGATCCAACCAAAATTGTGCACTAAAAAAAGATCTACAAATTTGTTATTGCTCACTTTTTGATACGATGTGTAGTTTTTATTTTATTTGCACAAAATAACATTCATTGTGAACAAATCTGCCCAAGCAGTGGCACATTCTCATCAAAACATTGCCTATTTCATTTCTTTTTCATCTCGCGTGTGTTTTTTCATATCATTTTATTTTATTTATGTTTTCAATACCATTTCTGACGATTAAAACAATAAAATAATTATCATTGATGCTCACTGTACTTGAAAATTTTTATTTTTACATTCTCATCTAGAGAAGGTATTAGATTTGTGTAAAATTTGACACCCCTGGTTTTTGTCAAATGTCCACGTTTTGAGACCTTCTGAACCCGTATGTATGCATGTATGTATGTATGTATATATGTGGGTCTGTATGTAGATTTATAGTGTCTTAGCACGATAACTTTCGAAAGAATTGGCAGATTGGATTGGGTTTTGGTATGCTCTTTAAGTGTCCTAAAATGAAGGTCAAGTTCGTTAGCCACCCATTTTTCAAAGTGAAAAAAGAAGAGTTTTTGGTTCCATGCCTAGAGGTAGGCCAGGAATTTGCAGATGGCAACATATACACTCCTACCTGATACAACCCTGCTGAAGGCTGGTGGCCTTCTCAGCATAAAACCTCAACCAATTGCGACTCTCTCGGTTTCCAGTCCTTGCCCCCCTTCCACCATAAGTAACACAGGTTTTGGTGGGACTATCGTTTACACTAGACTCTCCACCATATGACGAATCACTACTTAACTTGGACACTATTTCGTCGCACAAAACAAATTTCGTGCATAAAGGTGGTAGTTGGGTGTACAATCTAAACAATGAATAATACAAACAATAAAATAGCCTCGGAATAATAATGAAAAATCAGAAATTTAATTCTTTAATCTGGCGTGTAGCGTTTTAAAATTATTTATCATATATATGTTCCAAAAACGATTTAGATACTTTCTTTCTCTCCTATTCAGATAGTTGGAAAAAATCTGTCTGATTTTATGACTTATTAGGAAGATACGGAAGTATATATTGAAGTAAAGGAATATTTTTTTTCATTAAAAATCAAATACAAATTTAGTCATTTTTATCTGAAGAACATAGAACATAACATATGGTCGTTGCGAAGCGCGACGACCAAATCGCGCGCCGTGAGCCCGCTCAAATTGTTGGGTTTCTATTATACGACGACCAGAAATGAGCATGGAGCGCGAGGGTTACATGATTTCTAAAACAAATATCGAGCGCGAAGCGCGAGTGTCTTGATGAGAATATGCTCCTTAAGGCCGATAGAACCTTAAGTAAATTAGTTCTTCTTTTTATGTAAAACTGACATATTTAAATAAAAGCAGGGCATAACAACAGCGAGCACACGAAGTGCGAAAACCTAGAGGAACTGAGCTTAAAGCGTCAGGCAAATGTGTCCGAGCGCGTAGAGCGAGGTGAATGCATTATCGAGCGCGAAGCGCGAGATGAATACTTAATCGAGCGCGAAGCGTGAGATCTAACAGGTGCGCGCCGGCACGCGGGCTGATTTTTTTTTCCATGTTTGGACTTTTTCGGGCCGGGCTCGAGAATATTCGAAATGTCGAGAAAATTCGAACTATCGAGAACCCGAAAAATTCGAGTGCCCAGTTTTTTTCGAGAACCCGAAACCGGTCAGGTTCTCGAATTGTGTCCGGTACTCGAGTTGTTTCAGGTACTCGAATTGTTTTGCGTAATCCAAAATTTCGAGAACCCGAGCTGTCTCGGATCCTCGACATCAATTCAGTACTTGAAATTTTTGAGTGCTCGACACAACTCGAGTACTCGCGAATTTCGAGAAAAGACCGAAATGTATCAGGTGCTTTCTTAAGGGCAAATACTCGAAGTAACCTTGTCAAGTTACTTGCCTGTCCCATGTGATCAAGAATGTCATCCATGACGAGTCGTGGATGAGCATCCTGATGAGTATCTTCATTGATTTTCCGATAAACCACAATCATCCTGGGTTTATTTCCTTTTTTAAAAACTACCAATAATTGTGAGTTCAAGAGTGAATCCGAAGGTCGTATTATTCCTCTTCTTAACAATTCTCGCAATATCTCCTTTGTGACTTCTCTGGCCTCACTTTTGAAGTCTCGTTTCCAACTTCAGGAGTTCTCTCGAAGATGCTTTCCTTCTCCAGATCTAGCAGGTTTGTGTGTTTTACCGCCCGATACATTGCGATAAGAGCACACGATCCTTAGACCTCCTCCATCACTACAGCAGCTTTATCTGATACTTTCAGAATGTGTTCCTAGAACAAAAGCTTTGAATCAATCATGATATCAAGATATCTCAAGGCCACCTTGGTTTCAATCCTCTCCGACTATACCTGCATTGTTATTATCTTAGAAATCTGTTTCCTAGTAACCAGTACCAGCTCTGTACAGGGGAGCGCTATGCTCTTGGGGATCTGGGGTGTCTTCTATTGTTGGGAAAATATTCCTTCCATCAGGTGTCCATTGCAAGCGTTTAGCAGCACTTGTGGGCAAGTTTGTGCTATCGCTTTCAAAGCTTCTGCTGGAACTCCATCTATTTATGGGACCTTCATATTTTGTAGGCTTCTCACTGCTATTCCGAGCTCCACCGTGATGAAGAGCGGTATCTCCTACGTTATAGTCTCTACATCATCTTGTCTCACTGGGCGGGTAGGGAAGAAAATATCGACAACATTGTCGGTTACTACTGGTTCCATTGCTTCACTTGTTGGCATGGTCCAGTTCTAGACATTGCTATTTTTGATTGTCCTCTGTATCTCTTTTCTAATTAGCTTGAATTGGATATCTGTTTTTCGCCTGCTTTGCAGGCATTTCCATCGGATTTCTGCAATTTCATCCGACCACCAGTAGGCAGAGCGCCATTTTCTTCGTGTTTTCTTTCTGGATATTAACTCTTTACAAGCTTTATATTCGACCCGGTGTCTTTTAGAATCTCTGTGTAAGACTTTACAATTGCTGTTTTTTATCAGCAGAGCTTCTGGGCATTGCGTCTTCTTCTGCTTGCGTTCTCGTTTTTTCCTCGTTTGCCTCTTTGTTTCTGCCGTTTCTTCCACCTCTAGCGTGTTTTTGAGGAGTCATACCTTTCTGGTTTTGAAGGAATTCTTTCTTCTGCCTCCTTCCCGTAACCAGCGTCCAGCCTATTTGCTTGTGCCAGGGTTTCAATATTTTCCGCGAGAGTTTCCGTCTGTTCTGTTGTGTCTTATTCTTTTTTTACGAAAAATACGGGGGTGATGAAGTCTCCATAAAGCAGTCGCCAGCGCATCGTGCGTGGAGGAGCGGGCCGAAACAGCTGGGGACAGTTATACCCTTGAACCTCAATTCTGCCCCAGTTCCCTGGGGCACTCCCTGATTAAGTTCCCTACTGCAACCTACACGTGAGCAGTGCAAGCACACATCAGATCCTCTGTCATACCGATGGATAAGCACGCCGGCCATGGTTCGGAGCACTCCCAGTGGGCCGCCGCAGGAACTGATAGTTGTTTTTTCTAAGTGTATCTTTCATCCAGTCTGTTTGGTTCGCGAGGCGTATTTTATTGTCGCCCCACCCTTTATATCTAGCGAGCATTCCCCTAATCTGACACTTGGGATGCGCAAAGTATGGGTTACAAACTCCCACTGCCATCCTAAGTTTCAGAAAAACAACATGTTAATAATGACAAAAATATTCATGTTCTTGTGATAAAAAAATATCTTTCGGGGATGTGTTGATAGTGATTGCAAATCGACATTGAAAGACGATGCTTTTGTTCCAGAATAACTTATATTTCTTTGAGTCATTTCAAAAACATTATATCAAAAATACGAAAGGATGAAATTCACCTTTCCAGTTTTCTTTAAACATATTTCGTAAAATTTGAATATTTTTTTAAATCCTCACATGGTCGGTTACAGTACACGCAATGTCAGTTGGCAATATAGAAAAAAGCTTTCCTCAAAACGTAGAATATTACATAAATAGTCATATCAGTTTTAAAGAAACGTGTCACCAATTTTATTTCTTGAAACTGACTTTTATCAAATGTAAATATTTTAGAATGATAAGCTTGACGCCTTCAAGCTAAAAGATAACGACATAGAATAATTATATAACCTAATTAAGCACAAGAATATTCATTGGTGACATACTTAATCAAGTTCTCCAATAGCACATCAATCAGTTCTTCCTTCGATTAGAAAAGATGTGGCTTGCCTGCACTTTGGTCTTATCAATGGCCGTTATCCTGAGATCTGTTGGTAACAATAATAATATAATACAGGGTGTCCCAGACTTAATTGCCCGGACTTATATAGCTATATAAAAATGCAAAAAATAAATCGAAATTTTTTTTCCAAAAGTCAGTTGTATAAATCGGAATTTGTATAAACAGTCGTGCGTACGTGAGCAGGAGTCCAACGCAGAGTTATTGAAGCGAGCGCCGAGGTGGGGTTAGAGAGGTGAGGACAGCAGTCACTGCACTTCTTTTGACACCCGCTCACGTACCCACGACTGTTCTTACCACGCTCCTGATTGGTCCAGCATAAGTATTTAATGACGCAAAAGCTAAAAGTTCAACTGATTTTTAGAAAAGGAATTTTGAATAGATTTTTGTAAGTTTTGTACAGCCATGTAAGTCCGGACACTTGAGTCTGGGACACCCTGTATATCTCTAATCTGTCCACGTCTAACTTGCGACGTGCACATATGGGACACTCCCAACTATGCACGTCTCAATTAATGCGATCAGATTTTCAAGCGAGTCCACGTGCACACATGGTACCATCCTACAACTGTGCACGTATACGTATATTCAATAGACTTCACACAATATACTTATAGTTCATCATTAATTAATAATAAGCGATATATGATTTTGCTCTGATTGATTTTACTCCTGGAAAATTTGAAGTAGTTTATACCTATTTGAAAATGATTAAATGCTGCTCATATTTTTACCAACATCGATCATTACAGAATAGATTGTCTGATCGGTGTTGCGAGGTACTTAAAAAAAATGCCCGCTGTGCAGGCACATTCTCATTGCGCGCTGCGCGAATCGCTTAGCCCTGAGTTTGTCACGGCCTCCTGCTTCGCGCTCATTCCGTGCGTTTAGTGCGTGCGTTTCGACTAAATTTTTTGAAATATCATGAATATTGTAACTTTAATTGAAAACTGTGATTTAGGCCCCTCATGAGCTACAGTAATAAACTGGAACTTTTATTGTTTTTCAATTTGTTTTACAAGACGGTTCTCAAAGCAAATATCTTATTCTTTTTACAAAAATAGTTTTTGAATATTGATAAGATATAAGAAAATTAGCGCATGCAGCACATTAAAAAAGAAACAACTCATGATATACCAGCATACGACTGTGTACTTAAAGAAAAATGTAATCTTCTGTTTCTTGTTGCAGAATTCAGTTCACAGTTCGAGTGCTTGCCTAATGGTGCGCCTATTCCTGGCGTTCCTCGTCGTGAAACTTTATCTTTTCATTCATCTTCTGACACACATTCTCCTGATAAACCTCATTCCTCTGTGGGGGATCCTCCACCTCCTGAGCCACCTCTTCGTGCCAGGTCCAGGTCACCTCCTGAGAGACCAACTTTTTCTTACGTACTTGGATTTAATGTTGAAGAACTTAGATTTATTCGACTTATTCTCCGCAGCAATCGAAACCGAGTATTTGAACTTCGAAGATACATTTTTCCTACAGATAAACAAATTCAATTGAGAACCAGAAATAATGCACTTGTGCCTGTGCCAAGCGACGAGAAAATTGTATTATCATCGCCCACTGGTGACATATGTGCAATATTGGAAAATATGTCAAACAGACGAACGCTTTTTCGTGGAATATATAAACCTAATCCTGACTTTTTTATGAGATCAGAACGAGTGAAAGTAAATATGGACAGCGGCGTGGTTGAAGTAATGACCACAGAAGAAATCGAGGAATGTCCAGTAGGCAACAGAAATCCAATTAGAAAGATATTTACAGTAAGACGTGTGTAAACACAATTCTTTACACGGTTAATGAAGAAATAGAGAAAAAAAGCGCTTGTCTGTCAGATCTCGCGTTTTGTGCACGGTCTTTATGCTTACTCCATTTTTATTCATAGGTCTGTTAAAATTAAAGGTCAAAACAGTGTCAACTGTAATTTTGTAATTTTGAATATCTTTTTCTGTATGGCCGCTGGTACGGCAAACTAAAAAATGATGGGAAATTTGTCATGACCCCGAAAAACCGGAAAATAAAAGTGAATTTCTGGAAATATGACAAACTTTATATCACATGAATTAATGCAATTTGAAATAATTTCAATTTCATTTTTTTTAAAGTCAAGTTCACTTTTTAATTTTTTGAATTCTAAAATCATTCAGTTTACAATGTGTAGTAATTTAAAAATGTTTTTCTTCAAAAATTTGTCATTCTAAGTCTTTATTTAAAGGCTACAGCAGCAGAATCTTCGCTACAAAAAATTAAATCAATATTCGTCAAAATTTAACCAGTGTTTAAAAATTGTTAAGAAGCGATAACAAGATCAAATATAATTGCAAAAAAATGTTGTTAGAATAGATACGTTTAGTATGTTTTCAATTTTTTCATTAAAGATAATGTTTTTTATTTGAAATTACATCATCAATAATATTCTTTTCATTTTCAAAATAATAGAAAATTATTTTTCTCGGAGATCTAATTTTTGCATGACCATCACCTTTAGCGTATATTTTCAATTTAAGGAATTTTAAAATGCAGTTTGGAAGACTGAACTAATGAAAAATGCAAAGTCTTTCAATTTTTAATTTTTGATAAAAAACTTTTTAAGTTGAACAACTCTAAATATATAATCTGATTTATGCTTTTTTAATTAAGCTGTAGTGCGAATATTAAAAATTTAACAAGAATTGATTTTACAAGACATTGCTGAATCTGCTTACTAAAAAAATGCTTTGATTAAATTTCAAACGGTATTAAATTATTGCTTCACTGTAACGTATTCAATTTTTAATCCATTAAAATTGAATCTTTTTAATTAAATAAAAGTACAATTTTCTTTGTTTCGTTTAACGAAATATTAATTTTTAGTTGAAGTTATGAATTTCTATGTGTAAACAACAGCTGTACATCTATTAACTTCAAATGATTTAAAATTAAAATAATTTAACTTTTAATTTAAAAAGTCCACCGCTTAGAAAAAAATTAATCTTTCAATCATTAATGTTTCTAACTTGAAATCGCCTAAAATTATATAATTTCCAAAATTTTCAAATTTACTGATTTGTTCTTCAATTTAGAGCATTGAAATTATAACATATTGTAGATATGCCCATTACCATCCAAAATCCATCTTACACACTCATCCACACTCAACTAACCATCTTCCTCACCTGTGCACCTCTCTAACACATGTGCCCATGACTCTATTTCGTATCCACATACTCTACACAGATTGTCCTCTTCATTTATCCAGTATCTACAAGCTCCCACTCCTTCCCCTGCTCTAAACTGTACCACCCTATTCCAGTTGTCTTTCTTTTTTATTTTTTGCAAATATTCTGGTTCCGTCAACCCTTTGACCATCCTATACCATCTATTGTTCCTCGAATCCATAATATTTCTCCATCTTTCTTCTTTTTGTCTTACTAATAGCTCTAATTCTATGTTCTGCCAATCCACAACCCCTTATTGAATATCAAAAATCCTCCTCATTTTTTTCCTTCCTCCTCCCATTTCGAATTCCCCAAATTGCCTCCCGAACTTCGTCCAAACAAACTTGTGCTATTCTGCTCCCCTCTCCCCTTTTCAGCTTCTCTTAAAACCTCTAAGCTCTCTTAATTTGTCTAGTTATCATTTTTTCCGTTCCTAATTCTTCCCTTAAAATGTATCCTGGGCAACTCCAACTAACCCCCATTACCCATCTCAGAAATCTCTCATGCATGCTTTCCACTTTCCTATGTTCCTTCCATCCCCAGACCTCCACTCCATAACAAAACTCTGCCCAATCCAACGCATCAAATAACCAAACCCTCATTCTCCAATCGTCATTGAACCTTCTCTTTCCTATACCCCATACTTGGCCCATTACTTTACACGCACATTCAATTCTTTTTCTCACCTGCACCTCATTTCCCCCTCCTGCCTCAAACCAAATACCTAAGTAACAGAACTCCACCACTCTTTCCACTGTTTGTCCGTTCATCTTCCAAACGTAACCTATTATGGCCTATCTACTTCTGAAGCACATCACCTTAGTCTTCCCTACGTTCACCGTCAGTTCTTTTGTACCCACATACTCCTCGAAAATTCTGATCATTAAGTTCATCCCCTTCTCATCGTCTGCTAACAGAACTACGTCGGTTGCGTATGCTAGAGAGTATAGTTTGCTGTTACCCAAAAGACTATTTTGTTAATAAAAATGTATTTCATTTTTGTTTACTAAAAGACAATAGAAAACGCCTCCTTTGCGTTTTAAGGCAAAAAAAACGTTCAAACAACTGTTTGAAAGTTTAGATGTTGGCGTTGAATCCATCGATACGATGAACTTATTTTATTGGACGCTTACGAAAATAGTTCTTTTCAAAGTCCAAGATGCTTCCAGCGAAATCCTCGTTTAAAAATCTTACGATCAACTCGTGGCCAAACCAAATAAATTGTTTCTGACCTTTTTTTGTATTTATAAAATCAAGATCACATCATACTCTTTAAATCTGGACCAAGGATACGAATAAATATTGCATAATTGCTGAGTAATCATAAAAAATGGTTACCAGTGGAATGGAAATTTCTACGAAGTTAAAAATATGAGATTCGTAGCATGCGTTAATTCTTTATTATGATTATTCTTTGAAAATGTAACCAATTTTTTAAATCATGATCATATTATTAAGAGTTATTTGCTTATTAATAATTACCAGGAAAGAATTTGTCTAAATTATCTAATTTTATTGTAGAAAAAATGTTTTAAATATAAAAATGTATAATTGGATCTTTTAATATAAAATGCTTTTGGATCTGAAGTTGCATCTGATAACCGACAAATATCGTATTTTCACCTTCGCAGAAATTTCCCTTCACGAATAAATATTTTTTATGATTACTCCAGGGCATATTGTACTGAAACATTAACATTGCCGCGCAAGTGGCATTTATTATGCATTATTTACAATGTTAATAAAAAATTATCACAGTGCAGGAACCGAGGTTTAACACTGCCCTTTTTTCGTTTAGCACTACTCTTAAGGTTAACACTGCCCCTTAGATTTTGCCCTGGATTACTGAGCAATCAAGCAATATTTATTCTTTTTTTTTGGTCCAGATTTAAAAAGTATGCTCTGGACTTGATTTTATAAATTGTGATTATGAACCGAAATTTTCTACACTTTCAAACAGCTCAATACAATTGTACCAAAACCAGTGTATCAATGAATATCTGGTTGTTTAGTTTTCCGTCATGAAAATGGTTAGTTTTACATATTCTTACTCAATCTTAATCACGAAGTCAGTATAAAGAATGCAATCAAACGCTGAAAATGCAGGAAATGCTACGTTTTTGTTGTTGAGAATTGTGTCGAAATCAAGGCCACCTTTCATCTACCGTGGTTTCAAGTACAGAAGTTTTGTTAAAACAAAACAAAATTTTATTTGTTAATTTCTAATAGAAATCTGTATATTATTGCTGTGTATATTACATCTTGCAAAATAAAGCGTGTTTCAGAAAAAAGATTCTTCCTCTGATCTCTCTAGTAGCTCAGTGGTTAGAGCGCCTGACCGGAAATCAGTTGACCTGGTGTTCGAATCCCAGCGGAGTGAAAGGAAGTAGATCTTTTTTCTATATAAATTTAATTACGAAAATGGTTAATTTCTACCATATTACTAAATGAACATTTTATTTTAAACTTCTGAGCGCAACTCTTCGAGCTCAACGTACAGGGTTAAATTATTTAAGTGTCCGGTATTTTAACCCATTTCTTTCAAACGCTTACTCATCGTGACTGAAGATTAAAGGACAAGATCGTCATTGACACTCTGGGCTTGGTAAAATTGTATCGACCGTTTAAAAATGCATGCTTCATTTCAAAGGTGAATATCTGTACCTATGTCTTTCAAAGAAAAACGGTTTGAAAGTTTAAAAAATTTTGCGTCATAATCATAATTTGTGAAATCTTGCGTGTTCAACTTCTTCTTCTACAGATCGAGATTCGTAGAATATGAAAAAATGTTCAACTTCAATTATGATAGTCAAATATTTATTTATTCTAAAGAATGATTATATGATAAAAAAATTACCGCACGGGGCGAATCCCGTATTTTTATCTTCGCCGAAATTTCCATGCCACGGGTAAACATTTTTTATGATTACTCAGTCACGTAATATTTATTCGTGTACTTAGTCCAGATTTAAAGAGGTTTAGATTTTTAAAATATGCTCTTGATTTTATCAATTAAAAACTTCTTAGGAACAATTTTCTCGATATGGGGATTTGTTTAACGTAAGATTTCGTAAACATGATTTAGCTGGAAAAACCTTGAACTTTTAAACTTTCTCCTTTAGACGAAATTCGACTATTCCTATCGTAAGAATAATATTTCATCGAGAGAAAGAACCTTATAAGTCAGCAAAGGCTAAAAATAGTAATTTTATTCATAAGAATTGATAAATAAATTGATCACTAAGACTATATATTGTCAAATGCCATTTCTTGGGCAATGACATTATTCTTGAGATAAAAAGAAGTGATTCTGCTAAAAAGAATAATGTTGTAGGTACAAAAATTCGAATTTTTTTATAATAATTGTTGATATCAATCACAAGTGTTGTTGAGGGCAATTTTTTGTATCAAGATATTATTCTTGAGAAGAAAAGAAATGATTCACAGAAAGAATGGTCTATGTTGAACAACGCGATAAAAGTAAATTTGTTTGTAAGAAAATGTCGATAAATATAGCAAAGAAAAGTGTACCTCTTGACAAAAATATTATTTTTATTTTTTCCTTTGCAACCTAAAATGTACAATGTATCTATTTATTTTACAAATATTATCTTTATGGTGAGTAAATACATGCATTAGTGACACTCCTAAAAAATATATGGGTGTCCCCAGAGGATAATATTTTTTTAAACAGAAATATATTCAACAGAAAATGTACAATACATTGGTTTAGATATTACAACACTTTCAATAAAAAACTTCGACAATATTAAAATTCTTGATAAACGGCATCGCTATTCTGAAATTCAGTCTAAAGTCCTTTTAGAAACGACATATTTCTTCCGGAAACGATTCTGTGGCCGTGCACAGCCTGCTCGACTGGAAATGCATTCGACCATAAAGTTTATCATAAGAAAAATTAAATTAACCAAGCATTTCTAAATTTAAATTTAGAGCGGTCGAATAACGCACGCCAACCTAGCCAAGTGGCAAACCTCAAAATAGCGATTCTTAGGGATTCGTAGATACGAGCAGAAACCCTTTTAGTTTCGGTCTAAGGAAAATAATTTTTGTTTTGACATTTGCTTTTTTTACATTTTTGTTCTTTTCGGAATTAAAAAAAAATGATTTTATTAAGACTTTACTAACGTCTTAATAGGCTACGAAATTATTTTTTGAAGGTGCTTTGACTAATTTTTATATTGAATAATGTAATTGAATCATACCAGTTGAATTTGCAGCATATCTCTAATAGTGTATGTTCAAAATTCGAGTGATTTATAGTCCCTCAGATTTAGATCATGACAATTACAGTATTAATAACAAAAATAATTGCGAGCGGGCTGTAACAATCTTTAATTTCATAAAAATAACACATTATTGATGACATTATGACTAATATTTTTGAGATTAAAATATATTGTTGGGGTATACTGTGATAGTGATTGAAAATCGACGGCAAAGAACGATGCTATCGTTTTGTGATAACTTCTTCTCTTTTTTTCTGGGTAATTTCTAAAACATTGGATCAAAATTATGAAAGGATTGAAATCCATCTTTTTGATTCTTTCAACATATTTTATAGAATTCATATTAGTTTTTCAAAGCCCAAAATGGACCGCTACAGTATACACTATATCATTTTGCCACGTAAGAACCAGCTTTCCTTGAAACGTAAAAGATTTCATAAATGGTGACATCAGTTTTGAAGAAATCTGTACCGAACTTTGTTTGTTCAAACTGACTCTTATCACATGTAAATATTCAGAAGGATAAGCTTGACGCCTGCAACCTGTGAAATAACGACTATAGTCGTTATATATAACTCAAGGTTATGTTCATAACCCTATAATGATATTCATAAGCCCGCAAAATCAACCCCTAGCACTTTTAACGAAACAATTACGAAATTTCACCGTGTAAAACAGCTATTAAATTTTACAATTGAAAACAGTCACACAGTTAACCTCTATATCACTTAAAGTTATCTTCGCAACGTCATAATAATTTTCAACAACTCCGAAAATCCACCCTCAAAACTTTTAACGAAACAATTACAAGACGTCTCAATTAAAACCGCCAAAAAGTTTTTAAATTGCAAATAATTATATATAACTCACCTTTCCAGATCTCTCAGAACATACTTCCATTTTCCAAAGTAATAAACAAGAAAACACTTCTAGCAATTTAGCGAACCTTACTTCAGCCAGCTTCAACTAAAAACACCAAGTAAATTTCAATTTGAAAATAATCACTCAAGTCACTTTCTAAATACGCCAGGGGTGATTTTTGAGGGTTGATAATTATTATTTTCGATATCAGGATATAACTTGATGTATTGTGAAGGTGAAATGTGTGAATATTTTTAATGTTATTATATAATGGCTGTTTTGCACGGTGACGCTTGGGAATGCTTTGGTTCAAAGTGCTAGGGATGGTTTTTGGAAAAAGTTGATAGTTAAACCAAAAAAGATAAGTAAATGTTGAATCAAAAAAAGTTGAATTCAACGAAAAAAGTCGAATTATAAAACAAATACTTTAATTTTCAACCAAGAGTGGAACATTAAAATTTTTAATTAAGAAATTACTGATTACCCTAGAAAAAAAGATTTTTCGAATAAAATAATGAATCTTCAACCAAAAAACATGAATTTTCAAAAAAGAATTTTAACTTTCAAGAGTTGAGTTTAATTAAAAAAGACTAATTTTGAACCAAAAAATAGGATATTTCTACCAAAAGGGATGAGATTTTGAAGCAAAAATAAGAATTGTCAACAAAACAGTTGAATTTTCAACTAAGAAATATTAGTCAGTCAAGAATGAAACAATATTCAATAAAAATGTTCAATTTTCAAGCAAAAAGCGAATTGAAAAAAAAGCGTTGAATCTTCAACAACAACAAAAAAAATTCCAACAAAATTGTTGAATTTTCAATGAAATATATGAGTTTTTAAGCGTGCAATAAAATTTTAATTAAAGAAAAATGAATTCTCCACCAAAAATATAATAGTAGACTTTTCAACCAAAAAATAATTAACAAAAAAAAATGTCAGGTAAAAAAATAAATTATTATCAAAACATACAAATATTCAACTCTGAAAATAAATTATTCCTTTATTGAGGTATTCTTATAGATTAACCGATTTCTATTATCCACTTCTTGAAGATTTACAAGTTCTTAGGTCCAAAAAGCTATATTCTAGAAAATTAAAAATTTCCGGGTAGGAGCAAAGTTTTAATTTTTCTATAAGGAGCTGTGAATCTCAATGACTCTAGACATTTTTTGTATCTTCGAAAAGTGTTTCTTTAGATATAGGTAGTATGTATCAGTTCTCGTCGAAACTTTATGACTTTTCGTTTAAAAAAAGTACGGATTTTCTTTGAAAGCTCAGTTTAAAAATTTAAGTGTGCATGTAGACTTACGTGACTTACTGGATGCCTATATGTAGCATGTGACAGAGTAAATTTTGCATCCCTATCACTTCAAAAATATTTCATATTAAGAGGGGCTCCTCGAGAAATACTTAACCATGAGAACCAAGAGCGTAGGTTACACCTCGATTAAAGAGTACTCACTTAGAATTATTAACACATCGATTATTTATTTCTCTGTAATGTTTAATTTCATGTTGCGGATACTGCAGCCTGTCAAAAATTTCGAGATGATCAACAACTTCATGGTGACCAAGGTCATCACTTACTGAGAGGAGGGACTCTGGACGAAGGACTGACAAATAAATTATATTTAAATCTCACATATCCATGGTTACTCTCACGTTTTGAACATACGCCTCTGAGTTCTGCTAAAATTGATCTTTCCGGCCTTCGGATTCAATTATTGAATAAATTGGGTTTGTAAAGAATGGAAGCTAGTCCTCTGGGAACTACTTCTACCGTGAAAACCATCACACGTAACTCCTCGTAAAACACGATAATTTATGTACCCATCCCTAAACTTCGGAAGGTTGTTATTATTAACTATAATTGTCGTTGCACTTATTGTTACCGAAATTACCTTCGATTTCAAGATTTAATCACTTGTCATATAACTGCTCTGAACGCGCGTTATTGCTAGTCTGTATACTCTTTCGTGTGCTCTTGCCTTAGTTTTACTTTAAATTTTGCGTAAAAGTCGAGTCAGTGCGTACGTTTCGCGGTAGAATCTTTTTTTGTGTTGTTGCGGTTCTACATAGTGGCCACACGTTCGGGATATCGTGCCATCAATCACGTGGTCTCAGTAGAGTCCATTTGTTGGTTTTTAGCCTTAATCGATAGTTTCCCAAAGTCATGCAGCTGTGTCATCGCGTATGATTTCTCGGAAAAATTTACAATAATGTCATAACCTTGAAAGTATCAAATTGTCGCCAATAAAATACCGACTTGAATTCTTTCTCTCTAATACGATATGGGCCGTGGGAATTGAAGAACCACCTCTGAACTTTTCCTTATCCTTATTCCTTCTCGCTTTTTCAGATATTTTGTTCTTCTTGTTTTTTTCCTTAACAAATAGATGCCGGGTTAACTGTATATTTTTTTTTCAATCAAGGGCCTGGCTACCGACCAAAATGCACTTCGCTATACCCCCTCGCAAATGGCGCCCAACATCTTGAGGGTTACCGGATAATATAAAATACCCAACTAACGGCAAATTCTCTTTGCGCACTGCTTCTACTCCATTTTTCTTTAACCCTTAACGGTCACACCTAAAAATACACCTTCAAATATTTTTGGCTAAAAAAAATCATGAGTGATGATGCAACAATACAAAATAGGAAAAAAATATCTCCAAGGTCTCAGTGATAATTTAACTATTCGAAAAAAAAATACTTGAAGAAATAAACGTAGGCAATCGGAAAAAAAATCGGAAAGCCCGTGGGGTGTGCTACACCCCAGGTGACTAATTAGGGTTAAAATTGATTTACTAAATTCAGAAATTAAAAGTTCGGGAAATTGGAGTTTTGAAGAAAGTTTTCTTTCTCGAGCTTCTTTTACGTGGTTTTTGGTTTTTCTCTTGAGTGAGATTTCAAATTTATAAATTTGAACGTTAGATTGATATACATATATAGAAATTTTAATATATATATGTGGAATAGAACTATCATGGGTCGTTAGACATTTATTGGACCATTTTCCGAAGAACTTAATTGTATTCAAACTGGGTTGAATCGAACTGAATCAAACTGAATTTGAAATAAAAATTGAAACAATTAAAGTAAGGTTTAAATTAAAAATTTAAAACAAGATTTAAACTAAAAATGTTAAATCAGGATTTGAATTAAATATTTTTGATCAGATTTCGGATCAAAAATTCGAATTAAGATTTGAATCGAAAATTTGAATTGAGAAATAAATAAAGAAAAAATTTGAATTAAGATTTGAATTAAAAATGTAAATTGAGATTTAAATTAAAAATTTGAATTCACATTAAAATTAAAAATTTTAATTAAGATTTGGATGAAAATGGGTCGGGATCTCGAGTGAGTAAAACGAGAATTTTGTAGATAGACTTATTATTTTCTTGTCACGTGTACCCCCACCACTTTGGCTGCTAGGAGCGCCTGATTCACTTTTTGAATTTAATTTGCGTTCCCTTGTGGCAGCTTGGAGCGTCCTAGATCCTGCTTATATTTTGTTTCTGCCACGATGTGTGGAAATTTTTTATTTATATACCGAATCATTTTGCGATGCGAATTTTTTGTTCGTTGTTGAATTATACACTGTTACCTTTTTTCATCTAATCGTTTGAACATTTTTTTTGAAGTAATCGATAGGGCTTATCATCACGCGAATAAGCATTGCTTTCTAGCGCCTCTAGTACTCTTCCGATTTTGGGGGAACTATTACAAGTTCGAACATGTTTTTTTTTAACTCGGCAATCGATGTAGGTACGTTCCGGGAATTAACATGATTAATTAATGATTTAAACGATAATCAGCTTTCTGAGGCATTAGAATCTATGCAATTGGACTCTTCAGGTACCCGGAGAGAAAGATGTTCGCGCTTAAGGAAGGGGGTTAAACTATACAAGGGTATGTCATCACGCACATCAGATGTCACCTCTCTCAATACCGACGCCACTGATCAGGATGACAATGAACTGTCTTCTGATGAGGCGGCGGCCTCGGTGGTTACCACAAGCCCGGTGTCCCTGACCGTGGAAAGCTTTGTCACGATTACGACCACCACGATGTCGGCTACAGGGGTACTTAATTCTGTGAACCATTCTGAAATCGTGGCAACTACGCAGTCTTTGCGTACTTTCACGACATCCCGTGGAAGCCCAACAACTTTTTTAATCCATCATGCACCCGGTCATGTCGAAATTTCCTCTAACTATGCCAAATTCTATGAACTTCAGAACTCCTTCCCGCTGACTTATCGGCCTTCCTCACAGATAAACGGCGATGCCGAGCTTTCCCCACATCACCCTTACCCAAATCGCGAGACGGAATGCTCTGAGCTTACCGAGAGCGTCACAGTTCAGTTCTTTGAAGATACCAAGCATCCCTCATAGCACCCCCAATTCTCGAGCAGCTTAATTGAATCTAGGTTATTATCACCCTCCGGAAATACCTTTTGGTCAGTCGGAACGTCACCGAGTTCAAACAGGTACCATTTCTGGATTCACGCCCCAACGGAACCTCCTGACAGAAGCGATTAGGATAGATGACTCCTCGAATTCCGAAAACGTGGTAGGTCGTGATGGGGGTAGGGTCAATGCACATTCCGAGAGGAATACCCCACGTTATCGAGCCAGATATAAAAACTCGGCAAATCCAGAAAGTGGTGTTTCTTTCGGTCTACGGGGTGACCGAATTAACACTGAGTTTCGAGGTTCAGTGGGGCGCAGCCTGGAACACGATGACGAGTTCAACCGCCAAAAAGTCAACTACGAGAAACCATATCGCGCTACTCCTTCCCCTCGCCGTATAAATAGTTCAAGGGACTTGAAATAAATGGTCTTGAACTGGAAAATCACATTTGACGGGAGTTTTAAGACTAGTGCCGAGGACTTCCTAACGCGCATAGAGAATTGCACCAAGCTCACTAAGGTCTCCGATGACGAAATCCTGGTGGCCATGCCGTTTTTGCTGGAAAGTGTCGCGTTTAGATGCTTCAAAACCCATGAGTGGAACTTTGTTAAGGAACAAATTTATTCTAGGTCCCGATGGAAAAACGAGCGTATAGATGACTACCTGACTAATCTAGAAAGCCTAATCTACTTTTTGGAAAATGATATGCCGAGAATAGGACAATTGGATTGGGCTCATAGGGGACTTAGGCCAGAATTTGATAGAGTAATTTGCCATAACTCCTGAGATGAGACCTAACGCGATCTCCTATCTTGAAGATATTATTCCGGTCACTGAGACCTTTAAGGAGCATCCGCTCTTTAAAGTTCAGGACCTAGAAACATGGTAATTGGTGGTCCTGGAAGAATTTAGAGCTAAGGTCTCAGAGGAGGCCCATTCTGAGCCTCAATCGGAACGTTTGGGCAGAGATAAGACTTATGCGCGAGAGGCTCTACGATACTATAGGCCTTGGCTGTACTCGGCCGTCGCGCATTTTGTTCAGAGATGTGACCCATGCCAGGGGTGTTAGGTTGAACAAGCTCGCCCGGCCGGCATGATGGGTCAGCGCGTTGTTGAGCTGCCCCGCACGGTAGTGGCTGCGGACTGAATCTCATAACAATAAAAAGGTGATTCATTCCGGGTAATTCGACGTGCTCCGTGGTGCCTGCCTCGTGCCGTTTGACGAGGATCGATGGGGATGCCGCGAAAATGCACGCACACTTAACATTGCGCTTCACTGCTATTGTTCTTTCCCTTTTTTCATTTTTGAACAAAATATAAACATTTTATCGAAAAACCGGCTCTGTCCAGCAAAACAGAATAATATTTAGATAACATAAGGAAAAAATCAGACAAAAATATTCAAGCGCGCTGCTGAAAAATGGAATCCCTAACAGGAATAAAGAACTACTTCCTACTTCAACTCGTATCCTCCTAATTAAAAGACTAATCTTCCCTTTCTTTGACTACGACTATATGGTATATGACGATATTACTGATGAGCTGAATGCTAAGCTTGAGCGTACGCTTAATGCTTACATTTGATTCATCCCTAAAAGTGAACATATTACCCAGTATAAAGAATGAACAAGACTTTATGACGTCGCCAAAAGAAGACATTTTTTTATGGGCAACTTGCTTTATAGCTTATTCAGTAATGAAGCTCCGAAATATCTTTCTAACCTTCTTCATTTTCTTGACAAAGATAAACACATTCCAAACTCCGTGAAAGGAAAACAGTACTAAAAATGCAGACACATTGTACGTGTAAAATACAAAGGTCTTTTATCATTCGTGATGCTCGCCTTTCAAACAAACTACCTGTAACAATTAGAAATGCACCTTTACAATATCACTTCCGGAAACTCCTTTTTGGTTACATATTTAACAGCTCAAATCCTTCCCTCCAAATCACACATTGATAACACTTAAGTTCTTAAGTTAAAGGTATGTATGAGTGCGCGCATGAATGTATTTCCTATTAAGTATGCATATTTGCGTATGTATATTTACAGTATCCCACTGTTAATAGCCCACATTTAATTATGTGTTTTATAGTTTATTTCTTCATACTCTTGCTATATACCTATTTTTAATCTCAATCTTCAAAGTGATTGACGTCATGTTTTATTTTTATTGTGTACCACTAGGGTGGCTCTTATTTACTCTTGGCAAACATTTGTATGCGATTTTTTTTAGCGCCACTCCCCAGTTTGGTTCCAATTTATGTAGAAATAATTCCTGTAAAATTTGAGCTTTATCGGACTGAGTAAAAGGGTGCCCCTGGGTCATTGGACATAACATACTATATAATTGAAGAAAAAACCAATTTTACTTGTTCATTTTGCAAAATTTTAATTATATAAAAAAAAAGCCTTCACAAAAGTTGTAGATCTATTCAAAATGCACATATTATTATCCATGACTTTTTCTCGTATGACTGTTTTCGAGGAAAATGCGAAAAAGTATGCTACGAATAGAGCTATTCCGAGCACTATAGTAGGGGATAGTCTAGGGGCTTCTGTAAAGCACGTAGCACTCTTTTTCTTTTAGTCTATCTGTGTTTTCCCTGATTCATGAGTGTTCTTGTCCAAGCGCTACCTGGTGTGTGCCTACCTGTCAAGCGGGTACCAATGTACCCCATACGAATGTAGTAATGTAGTATTGTAGTATAGTAATAATATAGTAGTGTAGTGAGCAGATACAAATACTCAGAGACATATCTGACGCAGTTTTCTTTCGGATATCGGACTTGTCAAAAATAATTTTCATGTCACAATGTCCTCTGCCCATCTACGTATTACGTGAGAAAATTTATTTACTTGGATATTACTGGTATAAGATATCTGGAAATAAATTGCCATCAAATAAAGACGTTTTAAGTATATTATTCTTCAATATTCGTGTTGTGAAGTTATTTTTACGCGAAAGTGCCAGACTAGCATTGCAGGAGGTTATTGTTTTTTGGGAAAAAGCGCGAATTCCAACTCAGTAAGTGAGAATCTGCATCCCAAAATTAGAATGTTTGTACCAAGAATGGCGACAACTGCAAAACCATGCTGGTAGAAAATCGGAGGCTCATCAGAAAAAAGGAGCAAATTTCAAATCGAAGATCGAGGATCATTTTGACATTGCACATGCGAACGCTTTGAAAAATATTTCTATACAAGAAAATGAGCAGTTTTTAATAAATCATAGGTTAAAGGTAAGAAAGAAAATCATGCAATACTCATAATTATTTTTACATTTGAGTTATTTTAATTAATTTTGCATCTTTAAATTTCTTCTTTTTCTTTTGAAGATGAAACTGCCAAATCGATGTCATCTTCAAGTACGGCGAGAGGGAGCCGTACACTAGTGACTCCTAAGCTTGATGCGGCCTTAGATAAATGTAAAATCAGTGACAGGGATGCAGTACATGTTCTGATTGCAGCTACCGAGGCACTAGCCATGATGTCCAGGATTGTGTCATCAACAGATCATCCATTCACAGTGCACGAGAAAAAATACGGAAAGAAAAGGCGAAAAACGGGAAGTTAAAGGACTGGAGTTAGTAATTAAATTGAAAGTTGTGAATGAGTCGGCAGAGAAAGGCGTTAAGCTTATGGAAGAATTTGAAACATTATTTACGAAAAACGAACAACAGAAACAGTATGCGCTTCAGATTGTGAGTGAATATCGCCGAAAGTTCCCAGGTTATGAAAAAGAATCCTTGTCTAAGCGTCAAAATTTGTAGTAAAAACAAATGATTTTCAAATTTTTCTCGGAAAAGTTTAGTCATACGAGAAAAATTCATTGATAATAATATGTGCATTTCGAAAAGATCTACAACTTTTGTATTAGGCTTTTTTTTATATAATCAAAGATTTTGCAAAATAAACAAATAAAATTGATTTTTTCTTTAATTATATGGATTTTCTTATGTTCAAGGGCCCAGGGGGCACCCTTTGCCTTATTCCGAATAAGCTCAACGTTTGCAAAAATTATTCCTACATAAAATTGAACCAAACTGGGGGTAGCGTGAAGAAAATTAAATCTTTGAAAATAAGAGCCACCCTAGTGTACCACCTGTTGCTTATAGGGCTATCTAGAACTGGGAACTTTTCATAAGTAAAAAATCTGCCCGCCGCAGAAAATGCTCTAACTCTGCTAATTTTCTTTTCATCAAAAAAT
Organism: Andricus coriarius; assembly: GCA_932066315.1. Taxonomy (NCBI): domain Eukaryota; kingdom Metazoa; phylum Arthropoda; class Insecta; order Hymenoptera; family Cynipidae; genus Andricus; species Andricus coriarius. The sequence continues at coordinate 2,048 of CAKNWT010324694.1, read as the reverse complement.
GTCATTAGGATAAATTTTTTGTTCTTTTAAGTTTCAAGTTTTGAAAGAAAGTGGTCTCAGAAATGTTCAAAATGTGCTCACTTTTTGAACTTTTATCCAAAATAGCTGGTTAACGAACTAGTTCTTTCTTTTTAGGCCTTTAAAAAGTTTGCCAAAGCACAATCCAATCTGATCAATCTTTTGAAAGTTATCTTGCTTACACGATACTACAGACTACAGACAGACAAACAGACACCTGCGTGAAAATCATTTTTTCTGACTCAGGGGGCCTCAAAACGTGGAGATTTGATGAAAACCGACTATATGAAATTTTACAGAAAACCAATACCTTAGAATATTATTAGGATACGAATGTAATACAAATACATATGAAAGGACCAAATCCATCTCTCCAATTCTTTTAACATATTTTGTAGAATTTATATTAGTATTTTTATTAGTAAAATCAGATTTCCTTTAAACGTAGAGGATTTCATAAATATAGTGACATCAGATTTGAAGTAATGTTTAACCAAATTTTATTTGTTGAAACTGACTCTTATCTAATGTAAATATCTCAGAGGGATAAGTTTGACGCCGTCGACCTAAGAGATAACGACGGTAGTCTAGATTATATAAGGTAATGAATAACTAGAATATTCCTAAGTTCAATTGTTAATCAAATTATTCATTAGCAAATTATTCAGCTTTTCCTTTGATTAAAAAAGATGAGGCTTGTCTGTACTTTGGTTTCATCCATGGTCGTTATCCTCAATTCCATTGGTGAATATAATAATATAATATATCTCTAATTTTAGGTAATTTTTTTTAATCTTTAGGCAAACGAGAATTTTTGCGATACAATCTGTACGGAGCAAGGTTACACGTGCCCAACTGTGCAAATCCGTGTCCTCACCGACCATCTGCGCCCGCCTAAATTGCGACGCACACAGATGGAACACTCTCAACTGTGCACGTTGAAATTTAGACCAGTACGGATGAGAGAACATAAAATCGAAACATTACAAACAGTTAACAACTACATTATATAACTAAAAAAAACGACCCATTGTGCATTTTGAGATTGAGATTTTAATGCAATTTTCTAGCTCAATCTGATACCTGATCATTTTTTGGGAGTGTCCTCACTGCTCACAAGTCCACGTGCACATATGGTACTCTCCTATAACTGTGCTCGTGTACGTATATCCAATAGAGTTCCTACAGTTTACTTATAATTCATTATTAATTAATAATAAACAATTTTAGTTCATAGCGTATAAGTACCTCGAAATCCTAAAAAGATAAACCCCTAGCGTTTTGGAAATTACTTTCAAAGCGCAAAATATCCTGCAAGTTACGTTCTTAACGTTCTTCTTTTATTAAAAATAATTGCATGTGATTTTACACTGACTAATTTTACTCCTAGCAAATTTAAAGTAGCTTATACCTATTCGAAAATGATTCAATGCTGCTAATATTTTCATTAATATGGATCATTCCAGAATAGATGGTCTGATCGGTTTTGCGATCTGTTAAAAAGGATTCAATAAGGTTATCTCCGGCTATTCTTAAGATCAAATTTCCTTCTATGTGTGAGCAAATGTCTTATTCTTTTCACAAAAATGGTTTTTGAATATTGATAAGATGTAAGAAAATATGCGCATGCAGCACATTACAAAATGTTTTAAAAATAATGCTTTTAATGTAAATACTTAAAAAATACAACATTTATATTTATATTTAGGAATGTAATTTTTAATATTTCTTACTCTCCATTATTTTTATTTATTTTTTAAATCATGCTAGGTTAACCACATTTCCAACCTCACTGAAAGACATAAAACAATAGGTTTGAAGTTAGTCTATAAATTCAAATTCATACTTATTTTTTAGAAAACTTAAATAGAGCCAGGGAAATATTTCGCCAGCCCGGTCATCATTCAAATTCAACTTTAATTGGACCCAGTCTCTTCTTCTTAATTTATATAAATTCAACATTTAGAAGCCACCCCCTATGTGACAAAGACTACGACTAGAACAGAAAAATATTTTTTAGGCCCGGCCAT